>JAVYIG010009237.1:70000-80329 GCA_035222895.1 Strongylocentrotus droebachiensis | reverse complement strand
GTAGTATATAAACTTTATAGCCCATTTTACACATGTGATTGAATAATGAATATATGTTCATGCAGATTGTGAATAGATGTGTAGTTTAATTTTTGTGAAACAACTCAATCCGTGTAATACAATAAATGTTTTAACAAATCCTTGAATTGATTGAACTAAATTGATATATTTCTATCTGTCCTCTAGCTTTGGGAGTTCTACCATGCAGACAGACTCCATCTCCTTCAATGCCTCAAGCACTTGGCCAATTTCTGGCAAGACACAGAACACCCATACCAGGTATGATGCTGTAGAACATGGGCTGGGTAGGATACAGGATATTGTCTACTATAATAATAATAATAATAATAATAATAATAATAATAATATGTCTTGTTTACCCAGGGTAGCCTCATCAGTATTCATACTGTTTTCCTGAGGGCCCTGCAATTCTAAATCTGTTGTAAAATGGTGTGGAGTAATGAATGCTGTCACTTTGTTTTGCCTACTTCCTGTTTAACATATAAATTTCTACCCATGCACCATAAGTTTTTCTTTGTACAAGCTGTTTTGCTGCTGTGATTTGAGTTTTACTCCACTCTTTATTTGAAATAGAAACAAATTGGCTAACCTTGAAAAGTAAGGTTAAGTAAAGTGACTGCATTTTGAGAGTTACTGGCATAATTTGTTCAGAATTTGCAATCATGCAGATGATTCATTTTTCAGACCAGAATAAATTTAACAAAGTTTCTAGAATCATATCTACTGAAGTGCGCAGCATGTATTAAAACATATGGGACCACATATTCTCAAGTTGCGGAGACATGCTTATTTTTGTTCAATCTTTCTATATTTTTTCATTTTCTCTTGACTTTTTATCATGTATTTTCAATCTTGAACATTCACCACAAGTTCTTTTTTTAACCTTATGTATGAAAGTTGATAATCACTCATTACGAGAACTCAATATTTATATAATATTGGATGGCTTTGAGTGTGATACAAGAATATATTTCTTGAGCAATGACAATATTGGACGAGTCAAAGACGAGTCTAATATTGTCTTAGCGAGAATAATATCTTCTTGTTTCACACGAAAACAAAGACATACAATATTATTATTATTATCTATATTAGTCTGACTAGAGAAATAACAAAGTTTGACTTATAATCTCGGTAAATATGGCTTTATTTTTGTGTGATATCGCCATGGTATCGATTCGATAGTTGAGGTTCCCGGATGACTGAGCAATACGAAAACAATATTGGTCAGTCATCCGGGTACTGCGCTAACGATATTGAATAGACTGATTTATTGTACCACTTGGAAGGCTTATATAGATAATAATACCTTTTAACCTTTCATTGAATGTCTGTCCTGTCTTGTAGGCCGAGTATGCAGACTTTGTGGAGGAGCTACAAAGCAAAGGTCTGTTTGATAAACTCCTAGCCCAGTATAAAGACCGTTTCAGTTCTCCTGCCCCTACCAAGGATAAGGCTGGTCAGCTGATGGTAAGTTCATAGTTGATTTGAATCTAGTAAAATCAATTTCATTACCAAATATGCATAAATTTCACCAGTTACACTTTCTCTGTAACATTTTCTGGTCTCACAAGTTGGCACCTTCTCAGTACATTTGTGAGCTCTTCATTGAGGCTAAAGGAGTCCCCCTTTTCACTCCGATCTTCAGTGGAAATGTATTTGATAAATCCTTAAAATGTGTAGCCTCATCACCCTGTTCAACAGCTGATACTTGGTATGGGTTTATCAAGATATACCCAAATAAGTCCACTTCATACATTAATCTTTGTATCAAATTAACATTGTGTCTAGTAATTTATAGATATGGTCATTCCTTTTCAAACATGCTTATTGCAATCTTGACAAGCTCATTGAATCTTGAGGCTAAACGATATTTTTACTTCCAATATTTATTTGTTTCTATCAGACGGACAGACACAGGATACGATGGTGTATACAGAGTCTTCATGAACAGGTAACTATCTTCTTTAAAAATGTCTTCTTTCTTTTCTTGACAAGGGGGAGGTGTGGTGAATCACTGCTTTTCCTTGAGACAAGTAATGATACATCAAGCTTCCAGAGCACACTTTCATCAGAGCAATAAATTTTGTCTAAATAAGATTGATAGAATATCATTTATTATTTTGAGACATAAACTATAACAACTGATTTCTAAATTTAGACAAGCATGGAAAGATTGTCTTTGAAGATGTAAGCAAAATGAAAGTATAAATATAAACATTTTAATAAAATTATATGTGAGTAGAATGTTTACATTTGACATTAGAGATTTACTGTATGCATTTTTGAGAAATCTTCACAAAGAATTTGTTTTATTTTGCCCAAACAGAGTGAACTTCTAGGAATCATCTTGCTGTTCTTACATGCCTCTCTGACTCCAATGGATAAGCTCTCAACAATCATCAACCTTTTCCAGGTATGTATTCCTACAGTAATAATAATAATATTTAGCTTTTATATAGCGCATAAACAAACTTGTCTATAAAGACCACCCTAGCAACAAAACAAAAAACTAAAGTGGCCACTATAGACAGGTTCTACAACACACATAGTTCTATGTAACATGCATTGGTGAGAAGTGGTTCATGGTCTACTTCTTACACTAAATGAAATCCCAACTTTAACCGTTGACCTATTGCAATCCCTAACCTCAACCCTAAACCTAGACCCAACCTAAAAGCCCATTTCAACTCTAACCCTAAGCTTATATAAATTCAAGAGCAAATGTTCTCTAAGCAGTAGTTGAGTCACATCAATCTCACATTGTTAGATACATGTAGTGCCCAAAGTAGTTGTTTGCAATCAGGAAGCAGAATATTATGAAGAATTATTGTGCTACTACCCTCCAGTACTGATTGTCTTTTTTTTCCAGTCAACTTTTAATATAGCTGAAGTAATTTTATCAGTGATGGTGTAGATATTTTCTGAATTACCATGTCCAAGATAGGTTTGCTCAATAACGATTTCTAGTTCTCTATTTGTCTGTTTCATCTATCCTATCTTGGGTAAAGCATGGGTCTCAGTTATGAATTTTCTAAATCCCCCCTTTTTTTGGTCACAGCAACAAGGTTTTGGTACAAGACAGCCCTACAGACATCTACTAGATGCTGAAGAAATGGCTCAAAAACTCACCAACAAGATTGAGTAAGTATATAGTAGTATGATTTACAATTTAGAAAATTGCCTGAAAATCAAACATTTTGCCTGAAAGATTTTTTTGGTTAGTTTTGTGAATGGTTAAGATCTGGAAAAGTTTCATACCAAATTACATTTTGGTGAAGATCTAGATTTGCACTTTTTGATCAATTGATCAATGATTTATTTCACTCTACTGCTAACAAAGTGGGTGTGTGCTTGTAGGTAAGCCACCTGGGGGTTTTATGACTTAAAGTCTTATCCAAGAGACACCTCATGTCTTACTTGTTTGAGAAAAAAGAATATTGTACAGAAAGAGTAAGATACTTAATGCTTAATTCTCCATAGTAATGTTACTTTTTTTGTTGTTGAAAAAGTATGTAAATACATTGGTGCAGATTGTGTATGATCATTACTAAAACAATGATCTTGTGTAACCTCCCCAGGTTCTTATGCTGTGTCATAGTACTGGAATGCATGGACCTGTTTCCACTGATGGGTCTTTCAGATAAAAGCAGGTAAACATCTTGGATTGTTCTTTTTTTTCAATGTGGTTTGCATCTCCCCCCTTTCTTTTGGACCATATACATTTGGTGGTTTCTGCTGGCAATAAATTCCAAATTCCAGCTGTTACTTCAAGAACCATGGTTGAATAAGAACCACTGTTAAAGAAACAGTTCTTTTTATTTCAAGAATCAACAATAATTCTGGCTTAAATGAAACCCATTGTCATTTTGAGGTATCGTATACTGTAAACGCTGTAATTTTGGTGTGATTAATTTTTAGCGCTGAGCGACCCCAAAACATATTCGCTGGTTCTTAAATTTGCGTTGAACGCAATTCAGCCAGTTCGAAACACGCATAAGAAGTCATGCTTATATTTTCGCAAGTTCTTAAATGTACCGCGAATATTTCCACGTTTACAGTAGTCATGTTTGAAGCTTCTTGAGAGTGGTTCTTGGCCATTCATCTCAAATCTACTCCTGAATATTTATGTAGGTTTTATTGTTAATTGTGATTTTCAAACAAAAGTTGTATTGCATGTATCAAACCATTTTGAAACTGAAGTATGGCACTGAACATTTTTTAGTCTATTCCATATGGATAGCCATATTTTTGGTTGAAAGTCCATTGTTTAATTATTTTTTTCCCTTTATTTTTACAGTCTTGAGAATCATCCTCTTATTGCCAACGAAAAGTTATCCAAGGTAAGATAAAATACTGCTAATATAATTATATTATATTTTCCCAAACTCCTGCTGCAAATTGTATTACGTGTGCTTTTCCTTTTTGAACATCAATATCTACATTGCAATATCTCTGACTTGTGTGATAGATTTATTTGAAACATAGCCTTGTGAGTGAGAATGAAATCAAAGGAAGCTTTGACAAATTTGATGAAGTAAATTTAAAGAAGTAGTGATGTGTGGTTTGGTTTGGTTTGATGGTTTGTTTTACCTGACTGCTAAGAAAGCATGTGTATGCTTGTACTTTAAGTCCTCACGGAGGGACTTGGTAATGATGATTAATGCCTAACCAAAAGGCAACAGCGCATCGACTTGGTTTTGAACCCAAGACCTCACAGTAACAAGACCACTACTCTACCACTGAGCCATCATGAGTCACATGGACTTTGGTTTATGTAGGAGCGAAGTGGTATGGTACAGATGAAAACAATATTCCTTTACATGCACATGTCTATTTTGTCTTCTGGAATCTAAAATCAAATCACAAATTAACCCACTGACTACTGAATTATCTTATTTCCATAGGCTTAACACGGACCACCCGGTTCCAGTAAGCAATGAGTTAAAGTCACTGAGTAGTCGGCTCTCATGGGGAATTCGACACCGTTCGGGTGTTTACCCAATAACAGGTGTTGTCAATCACCAGGGTTAGCCTTGAGTTTTATGACCATTGGACCTTATGTAATGCTTTGATTTGCCCGAAGACTCTCGAGCTCTCCGAGAGAATAGGGGGTAATTCTTGACTGGACTATGGGTTTGCTGTGTGCAAATTTGTACCCCCATTAATGGTATTTCCACCAAGTCTGGTGTCAGCGAATTATGGCCTTCTGCACATGGAAACTGGCGATCCAGTCCCTTTAAACCATTAACTACTGAATTATCTTATTCCCATAGGCTTAACACAGGGACCACCAGGTTCCAGTAAGCAATGGGTTAAACCATTGACTACTGAATTATCTTATTCCCATAGGCTTAACACGGACCACCCGGTTCCAGTAAGCAATGAGTTAAACCATTAACTACTGAATTATCTTATTTCCATAGGCTTAACACGGACCACCCGGTTCCAGTAAGCAATGGGTTTAAACCATTGACTACTGAATTATCTTATTTCCATAGGCTTAACACAGGGACCACCAGGTTCCAGTAGGCAATGAGTTAAACCATTGACTACTGAATTATCTCATTTCCATAGGCTTAACACAGGGACCACCCGGTTCCAGTAGGCAATGAGTTAAACAGATAGTAGTACAGGGTAAACTGAATACTTCAGTTCCATTATCTATTCAATGCAAATTATTTTGAGATTTTCACCAATTGAGACTGAGTTCCCAGTTAAATTTTTTGGAATAAGTTTTGTGATGTCAATAAAAAGAAAGTGCCTTTGACATAAAGGAATATACGGCAAGTCCGAGTTATGTAGTCATTTGGTGTCACATACAAATGTTACCAAGCATTTCAGAGTTCTGAGCATTGATGTGTCATTTCACTTCATATGTTATCTGGGGGGTGTTTCACAAAGCTTGTCATCAGTGACAATGACAGTTTTTGTTACAAGCTAGTGAAATCCTTGCTACTGATGTCTTTTTTAGGAGTTTTCCAGTGCCGTCCAGTCTCTTGGTCAATCGCCCAGTCACACCCCTATCCAGCTGGCCTGGATGGTCATTCACACTGCCGCCTGGCCAGGCAAGGACACCGCCCTTGTGAGACGGTTAGGAAACCAGGCTTTGCGGCTCCATGTCTTTAAGTATCTGACCTTTGGCCTGTCCAAGGCTCTGCCGAATGACAGCTCGGTGAGTTTAAGAGCTTCCATCTTGGCTTTTGAATTGATTTCTGTCAATCTATAGGGAAAACTTGATTTTGAAGTTTGGTCGCTTTCAGTGAAAACATAGAAATGACATAAACTTATTTTATACAGTCAAACCTGCTTTAGTGACCACCTGTCTACAACAAGCACATGTTTTGTTTCCCTTGAAAATGGTTTCTCATTGAAACATGTACTACAGGAACCTGTCTTCAAAGACCACCTGTCTACAAAGACCACTTTTTGTGTTTCCTTTGGGCGGTCGCTATAGACAGGTTTGACTGTAGTATTAAAAGTATCAGATGAATAACGTTACGAATCCCTCCTCCCCAAAACAAGAAATATTGAGATAAACAATGTAAAGTGTGTGCCGGTAGTATAAATTGTATGTGAAAAATGTTGGATTGTAGCCCTTTTACTATTTAATGTATTTTTTTAAAAACCTAGAATGATTGAAATGTCTATATTCCTTTTTTAATGATGAAAGCACAGAACAAATTCATGAATGATCTTCAAGATATACCTAAGCATCTACATAAGACAGATGTTTCCTTTGTAGAAAGATCCACAATTATTAGCCACTCTGAATTTAGATTAATATTCTCAAGATTCAACCCTCTGTTGTATTTCTATGATGCAGGTTGAATCCATGGCTTGTCATTCTGTCATCTACTCTCTGATGACTGTTGTTCTGACCGTGTTTCAAGAAGATTCACTAGGAGGGGTTCAGGTGAGAACAGTAGTAATCAAAGAAATGTGTTTAAGAATCTTAAATGCATCCCAAATACTAAACATCTTCATGTTTGATTATTGTTTACCTGACTGCTAAGAAAGCATGTATAAGCTTGTAAGTGAGCAAACAGGGGACCAATGGCTTTAAGTCCTTTCTGAGGGACTTGGTAATGAGGATTAAGGCCTTACCAAAGGGCACGAGTGCATTGACTTGGTTTCGAACCCGGTACCTATCGGTTACGAGACCACTGCTCTGCCACTGAGCCATAGCGCCTCCTCATAACCTTGTGTTCTTGTAATGGGGCATATAAACTGTACAAAATGTAATACAATTTTCACTGAATCCTTCACACCGTGCATGAAGACAAAAAAAAAGAATCCTGTAGAACCTGTTATATCTAAATAATATGTAGATATTTTTGATCTCATCAACATTTCCCTGGCTGTTATTTAAGTTTGGGTTTTGGTGTAAAACGGAGACAATCTTTATTGCATTTTAATCATGCACGTTTCTCAACTTTAAAAGCAACTAAAATGTGTGTAATCAAGTTTGAATCTCACAGGAGTAATATAACATTTAATGTTTAGTGGTGCAAGAGATATATACTCCCTCTATTGCAGCCAACTCCAAAAGCATGTACATACATGTGCACGGTTTTGCTGGGTTACCTGTCTCTTTCAAATCCAGGAGTGGAGACTTCATGCTTACTGATTATTCTCAATTTTTACAAACAAGCATATATACTATACTAAAAAATGAATGCATGAATGTTTTGTTGTTAAGGTTGGTGTAAATTTGTTTATATAGTATAGGAAAGGTAACTTCTTATTTGGTGTGTTTTCCTCTGAATTTCAGGATCTGGTCCAATTGTCCTGTCAGCTGCTATCACAGCCTCAACTGTGTAGAGAGTTTTGGACTACAGTAAGTGAATTGCTATCTCTCAATCTTCCATCGCTCTCTCCTTTCTCTCTCTCGTTTTCCCTCTTCTCTCATGCGCTCATCGTTCTTTCTCTTTCTCTCTACCTCTATTTCTCTCTATCCATCTCTCTCTTCTCCCTCCCTCAGTGTTGCATAACAACATCCCTGGAATGATTCATCTTATAATGTACTGACTTGAACTATGTTTATGCTTTCAAATTGTAAAAATAATGTATATTTTTACTGCTATTTTATTGTGAATCGATTTGAAATACAGCTTTCGGGCTGCTATGTATCGTTTTTAATAAACCATTTTCAATTCAATTCAATTGAACTACTGTTTCTTCAACCTTGATTAATCACTTCACTTTTAAAGGCATTTTTCAGTAAAACTCTTAACTTTTGGATACATAGCTTTGGGCAGACCACAACCCTCAAAATCTTTACTTCTGAGTACTTGTATTTTTAAGATATCATTGTTTTCTGTCGGGTTTTTGAATGATTTATCTATCACTTTTGGATTTTTTTCTCTATTGCATCTGATTGACTAAACTGCGAACAGAGTACACTGATGTATTTTTATGCCTCCGTTACGAAGTAGCCGGAGGCATTATGTTTTCGGGTTGTCCGTCCGTACGTACGTACGTCTGTACGTACGTACGTCCCGTTCTTGTGATCGCGTTATCTGAAGAACCGATTGATCGATTCCTGCCAAACTTTGGTCATGTATGTATCTTGCAGAGCCGATGAACTGATTAGATTTTGGGGTCCAAAGGTCAAAGGTCACAGGGCTTATTAGGTATGCAAAAACAGCTCGTGATCGCGTTATCTGAAGAACTGATTGATGGATTCCTGCCAAACTTTGGTCATGTATGTATCTTGTAGAGCCAATGAACTGATTAGATTTTGGGGTCACGAGGTTAAAGGTCAAAGGTCACAGGGCTCATTATGTATGCAAAAACAGCTCGTGATCGCGTTATTTCAAGAACCGATTGATGGATTGCTGCCAAACTTACGTCATGTATGTAACTTGCAGAACCAATGAACTGATTAGATTTTGCGGTCACGAGGTCAAAGGTCAAAGGCCACAGCGCACATTATGTATGCAAAAACAGCTTGTGATCGCGTTATCTCAAGAACCGATTGATGGATTTCCGCCAAACTTAGGTCATGTATGTTACTTGCAGAGCCGATGAACTGATTAGATTTAGGGGTCGTGAGGTCAAAGGCCACAGCGCAAATTATGTATGCAAAAACAGCTTGTGATCGCGTTATCTCAAGAACCGATTGATGGATTCCTGCCAAAATTAGGTCATGTATGTTACTTGCAGAGCCAATGAACTGAGTAGATTCTTGGTTCATAAGGTCAAAGGTCAAAGGTCATGGGCTCATTATGTATGCAAAAATAGCTTGTGAACGCATTCTCATTAGAACTGACAGATGGATTACTATTTAACTCGGGACATCTTGCAGAGCCAATGAACTGAGTAGATTTTAGGGTCATGAGGTCAAAGATCAAAGGGTCATATATGTATATGAGAAATTGCTTGTAATAACGATATTCTGAGAACCTGTCAATGGATTACAATTGAACTTGAATTCGAAAAATTTCTTCTGTTTTGGTTTGTAAAATTGCTCTATGACGGAGGCATCATTTTCGACTGCACGCAGTCGAATTCCATCTAGTTACCTTTAAAGCTTTCAAAACCAAGTATAGATATAGACTTCAACCAACTAGAAGCACAAGCTATGTGCCAATTGATGATCTTAATAGGACTGTGTCAGCAATTTGAAATAGTTTGTTAAACAATCTTCCTGAAATCTGAGGAATTCTTGATATAGTTTTTAAGCATGCTAGACTATTAAAACCAACGCTCCCTTTTCTATCATAGGACCTAGATGGAGGCTTTGCAGCCCTGCTTCAGTCATCGATGGCTTCCTTCCCACTAGAGTTCTCCTTGCCAATGAAATTCCTCAAGGCGCTGTCTACAGAGGGCAGCAAACAGGTATTTGAGTAAAGCCAAATGTAATGATTGTAGTTTTCCATTTGTGTATCTGTCTATGTCCAAGTCTCTGTCCTGTCCATCTGTGTAATATTGGATGTTTTAACCATATGGGATCAAACTTCAGACTGGTACAAATACATGTAAGGACCATAAGAAGATGAAGTATGAAGGTTTTATGGTCAGCATGGCCATGAAGTTAACAGTCACAGAGGTCAGTTTGCATCACAACTTTTAACACAATTTGTCCTGTTCGATAAGCAACTTTTGAACTTGACTGAAATCAAATATGCATACAGAAGTTGTAAGAATGCATTGTTGTTTTTCCAGATATTTTGGAACCACTACATGAGCTGAAATATAGCAGATTAATAGTGAATACAAATTCCTGTCAAAGTCATTCAGGTTTTGTTTTTGTTGTTGCCTTAAATGTCCTCTATTTTGTTTACCTTTTAATATACATTGTAT
>JAVYIG010009237.1:0-65000 GCA_035222895.1 Strongylocentrotus droebachiensis | reverse complement strand
ACATTGATAGTCGCATCCTACCGGGTACCCATTTAACACTTCGGTGGAGAGTAGCAAGTGCAGGTAAATATCTTGCCAAAGGATATTAGTGCCGTGTCGGGATTAGTTATCACTAATGAAATTGAAAGATTTATTGTTATACGAGAGCGTGGGATCTGGAAGTGGATGGCATAAGAGGGTAAGGAAGAAGATAAATGGAAATGTTTGTAACTTTTGCTTACGATCAAGTTCTGCTCAAAGGTACATGTAGTGTACCAACCAAGTGGCAGTTAAATTCCACTATAAACTTAGGCATATGGTATGTGTATTATATGTCATAAGACTTCCTACCATGGATGTCTCACAATGTTCTGTTATTTTTATTGTTTGATATCATGATTAAACAATCAAAACGTATTCGCTATCTTGCAAATATATAAAACGAAACAATCAAACTGCACCTTAACGTGACCATACAATATAATTGTATACTTCGATGTTGATTTGATTCAATAGAATAATTTGAATTAACAAAAACAATACATTTGCATTCTCTAGGGTCTAGCATCTAAAGACGTCAGCGTGGCAACCTCACAAGATCTTCTTGCCTGCATCATCTTCTTGCAACGTGACATCTTCACAACATTCCAGAGATGGCGCTACACAGACTTCAAGGACAAAGAGAAAATAGGTGAGGGCGCAAACCAATGTCCGATAACATGTATTCAGGAAATTTGGTTGTGAATTCTTTTTTGCATGTTTGATAAGGATGTTATCACATACTCCATGATGGCTCTACATGAATTGTAAACAAATTAACTGATGTTTATTTATACATGTACATTTAAATCAAGATTCTACAACACATGCTCTGACATCTCTTGCTCTGCAGTCAATTTCTTACATTAGTCAAAATTCTATTCTAACTTATGTTTTGGATTCAGCACTACCTAACATTAATCCTAACCCTAATCCTAACCCTGAACCTGACCTTGACCTTAACCAGAACCAGAACCAGAGCCAGAAACATAACCCCGACCCTGATCCTAACATAAAACCCTTTTGCATCCCTTACCCTAACTCCATGTCTGCTAAGCTCGAAGCAATTGCTACCAAAGCATATGTCGGAGCAGCGTGACAAACCATATAATTATTTTTATTACTGTTTTTCTTATTAGTTATCGTTATATGAAAATTTGAGTAATGTAATTTAATATTGTGTTTAACTTTAACCCTATATTACAAGTACGAGTTGGTCCTTAACCCTATTTAGCCCGGGGGGGGGGGGGGGCTTTAGAAGCCCCCCCCCCCTCGACATTTTTCGCGATAATTTTTTAACGCAAGAAAATCTTGCACTGAAATTTTGTGACTTTTTTCTTTCGAGTCTTGCGCATCTTTTGAAAGAAATTTTTCGAAAATCGGACCTACCGTTACAAAGTCACGTGTCGCTTTGTCTTTGCATGTCAGCCCAAAAAATCGCTCATTTTTGTGATTTGTGTACAAAACATATGGAAATCTCATTTTTCAAATAATGAGATAAAACATTGGTTATTTGGTCTTGTTTATAGTTAAGGTGTTTATTTTGGGGTCAAAATAGTTGAACTATAGTTGGAAATGAAATAAAACAACATAAACAATAAAATACATAAGTTAAAAAAACAAAGAAATACATAAGAAATTATCAAAACAAGAGATAACATAAGGAATAACCCTGGTTTTTCAATTGTTTGTGTTGTATTATTATTCCAAATGGTCTAACAAATATATGTAGTGAGAAAGAATGCTTAAATATGAATAATGTCTGATTTATGTGCAAAAATGTGAATTTTATGACCTTATTTGCATAAATTACCATAAATATGCAAATGAGTGAATTTTTCAAAAAATTGAAATTACCATAGTATTCTATACACTTCACTTGACATGTATGCAAATTTTCACGGCAATCGGGCGTTTCACGGCCGAGATCATAGGGGGGGGGGGGGGGGGGGGGCCTTAGAAGCCCCCCCCCCCCCCCCCCCCCCCGCCGGGCTATGCAGTTTCAAAATAGCCCAGGCTAAATAGGGTTAAGGGTCCTGGCATATTATGTATTCTTTTATGTATTCTGTATTTATGATTTGTACTTGATTTTTGTTATAAGATGCCAAATAAAATTGAATTGAATTAAATACATGTAAGTTATTAAACTATTAATGGGATATTTCTGTTAACCACAGGTCTGAGTGTAATGGAAGTGTTCCATGTGGTTCTTCATGTTGTTCCCACATCGCCAGTCTCCAAGCAATCTGTGCTTGGAGATGAAAAGCCAGAGGGGTGAGAATTCTCGTTCATTTGTTGTATTTTTTGTTTAAATTGCAATAATGACAAATGTTAGTCATTTTTGTTATTTAGAACAAGTTTTGTATAAAATGATGAAATTGTTAGACTCTTGATATCACAACCTCAAAGTTCTGAGGTTTGTATGGCTTGTTATAATCTTGTGTTGTTGTGACCACTTGAAGCCTAACCACGCTGAAATGATGCGATGTCCTATGTTACATTGTGAAACCAAATCATAATGTCATTTGGCAAGACATTAAACTACATTTGCCACTCTCCACCCAGGTGTTATATGGGAACCAGTAAAAGGAATTCCTTGAATGCTGTGAGCACCAAATCAGTAGCCTAGCAGAGCCATGGTAATATTGGAGCGACTTAACATTTGAGCGGTGGATATGTGTATGCTATGAAAATATTATTATTCTTGTTATTGTCAATCCACAGAAAACATGCTATTCAACTGTTACATTAAACTTCACTTTTGTTACAAACAAAGAGTACAAGGAGAGAGGGTTGATGATAAGCATATATCCACAACTTAAAATAACATAAGAGTTCTTTCAGAGTAAATGATGTGGACAGAATTTTGTTTACCGTACCTACATTTTGACAATATACCTCGCCCCTTTTATCCGTAGAGTGTCTGTTCGAGATGCATGCATCTATGGCCTCCTACATACAGCAGCTGGTCAATCTCTGCTCACCATTGCTGCTACAGGAGTGGACACCATCGAGCAGAAACAGCTAGAATGTGGAAGGTAAGGAATTTGAATACATCACATGTTGCCAACTTTATTCAATATTTTCATCAAAACTTTAAGGAGTCAGATTCATTTTTTTGTTTCAAATTTGATGTAACACTTGCAATGCATGAACCCCTCTCTGAAGAAAAAACAAATACTACAATAACAAAACCATAGCTATTTTTAGAAAAGAAGAAATTGACAACATTCAAATTATTAAGTATAATTTTGTTTTGGATGGCCTTGACACAGGTGAGGTCTAATATTTCCTGCAAGTACCTAGGAAATGTAACAGAGAACATCCCTTAAACCCTATAAACTGTTCTTTGCCAGGCAGCTTAGGAGGGGTAATCAATCAATTTGAATAGTCTATTACATAAAAGCACATGTGTTATATTCAAAGTCCCCTAATACTTGATCAATGTCATTTTAAAACTGAACACATTTTCTTCCTCTTTCAGTTTCTTGGACGTTACCCCTGAGAGCCAGCTGGTGAAGCTCTCCCTCTCCATCCTCAACCGTCTCCTCCTCCTCAAGCCCCAGCAGGAGACCGGCTCCAGGTCCGGCTCTCCGACCCACTCCACCCCTGAGCAGTGCCCCCTGGAGGTCGCCCTGACCTCCCACTCCACCGGCTTGCCCCACCAGCCTCACCTAGTCGCTGTGATAGCGGGGTATATCTATCATCGGCAGGATCCGCGGCTTCCGACGCTCGCCGTACTTCTCCTCAGGAGGTTGGCGCAGGTTAGTTAACCTTGTGACTACTGAATTTGTCCTATTCCCATAGGCTTAATACAGGGCCACCCGGTTCCTGTAGGCAATGGGTTAGATTTTCCTTCTTTTCTATTTACAGTAGAATTGCTGTGAGATGGGGACTTATGCACCACTAAAGGCAAACAAAGTTCAAAAGAGAGAAACAAAAGGAGATAGAGGGAAGGCATCATGTTAAGAAGATGGTACAATGCCCTTCTTCACCCTTTCCTCACTTGATGTCCTAGCATTTCATTTACCTAGAAAGATAATGAATAGTCACAAAAGTAGTACAAAGACATCTACAGCAGAATTACTAATAATACATTTTAGAAATGCAAAAACTTAGATCTAAAAGTCCAGTATACATGTACATGCAACGTGTTTAACTCATCATGTTATTGATTTCATTGATTCAAGTAACGTGCAGTATGTATATGGGAGAAGCTTGAATATTATAAAATTGGTAGGAAGAAAGATAACCACTTACACTCTCTATAACTCAAATGTATAGATGCATGCTGTGTTTTCTTCCTTGATGATATACATGTAATTGGATAAAAAAAAAGTGTACATTGATCTGTCTGTGTTTTTTTCCTTTGTAGGTTGCTCCCATGTCATTGTTTGGTTGCCTTGGAAACCAAGCTCCAGCATTCCGAGATGCTTTCCTCTTCAGGCTTCAAACTCATTCAGAGGTTAGTAATTCCACTAACTGTAAAGAGTTTGGGTAGAGCAGTGGGCTCATAATTGATAGGACCCGGGTTTGAAATGAAGTTGATGCTCTATTACCCTTTGGTAAGGGCTTCAGTCTGCAATAACCAAGATCCTTGGAAGTGTTCACCTGTAAAATTTTACTACATTTACATTTTCATAAAATACCAGCAATTATTTCATCATCAAATTTTACTTCATTATTTTTATAGGGCATAAATACATACCCCATTGACATTTGAAGAAACCAGATACTATATTAATATTTATATAATATTGGATGGCTTTGAGTGTGATACCAGAATATATTGCTCGAGCTATGACAATATTGGACGAGTCAAAGACGAGTCTAAAATTGTCTTAGCGAAAACAATATATTCTTGTATCACACGAAAACAAAGCCATACAATATTATTATCTATATTTGTCTGTCTAGCGAAATAACAAAATTTGACAATATTGGTCAGCCATCCGGGTACTGCGCTAAAGATATTAAATACACTGATTTATTGTACCACTTGGAAGCCTTATATAGATAATAATAATTAATATTGCATTAATTGGTGTGATTCTCACTCTGAGAATTCATTTCATATATTCTCCTTTGATTTGTTTTGATTCTCTTTACAGGATATTCGACTCAGGGTTGGTATTCTAGAGCTCCTTGCAGTGTCAGCAGAGACCCAACCAGGGTTCAGTGAACTTTTCCTCAATCTCCAACCCAAGAAAGATGACCCTAAGGGAAAGAAGAAGAAGGAGAAAGGAGCTGAGAAGAAGAGTCCTAAGAATGAACAGGTGGGAACATCTCAAACTAATCTAAATTTATTCCAAGTGGGCATGGGGTTCATTTGGTTTCCCTCCTCCAAATCACATGGCAAGAAAAACAAACAAGAAAGGACATAAAAAGAAAGAGTGAAAGAGGGAAAGGGGAGAAATGACCGTGTTGTATGATTTACATTGGTTACCTGTAAGAGATAGAATCATCTTTAAACTCTTAACAATTGCATATAAATGTAAACACAATGATACTCCCATGTATTTGCAAAATATTATTTCACGTCATCTACCAACTTGCAATCTCTGTTCATCTTCAAAACATACATTCACACCTTTAGTCACATCCACCAAAACATATGGGCACCGTGCTTTCCAGTATGCCATACCAGAACTATGAAACAATCTTCCAGAGTCTCTAAAACGTTGTCCTTCACTACATCAGTTTAAATCTGACTTAAAAACATATCTGTTTCGATCATGCCAGGCTTAAATTTAAATTTATATAGTAAACATGTGAAATTTGTAATTGATTGGATAATTGTAATTGCTAAACGGTGAAAGCTCAATATTCTTCATGTCTTTTCTCTCTTCTCTCTCTCTCTCTCTCGTATCTAAGCGCATAGAGACAATTTTGTAATATGCGCTATATAAGAATTGAACATTATTATTATTATTAAATAAAATTCAATATAATTCAATACAATTCAAGGTTTATTAAAAACATGTGTCGCAGCCCAAGGGCTGAATTGGTCATGTGTACAATTAAAGACTCATTGCATATTTCAAATATAAAAGACAGTTACATTTGAATGGTCAAAATTGAAATATATACATGTATGGTTAATTTGGTAAGATTGCTTGGGCAGCAAAAATGAGAAACAGAAGATAACATGAAGTCAGCATCAATTTGAAGTCACAAAATACACAACAATTCAACACTAGATTCCAGCATAAATGGTCCAGCAAGTTCCATGATAATTCAAAATGAAACTGGTAAAGATGAAGTGAAACGAACATGACTCCTGCCTACCCCCTCCATCCAATCAATTGCTGTGTTAATTTGTTGTTCATTTGCTCAGGATATTGGGGTCTTTCCCTTCCCCATGGTCATAGCGTATTGAGTGAGATAGTTGTGACACGTGCATACGAATGCAATCAAAGATCAATTCATAGAGCTCCAAATAGGTCCCTCTCACTTACAATCTCTATCAAAGAGGGAAGTATTTAGAGCTCCACAAATTGAGCTTTGATTACGTACATGAGTGTGTGTGTGTGTGTGTGTGCGTGTAACAATTATCTCAGTCAATACCCTATGCCTATCGTGCATATTTCATTTCATTTATTTTCATATTTTTAATGTTACATATACATTTCAAATAAAGTACAAATTGTTTTTTTCAATAATACATAATAAATAACAAAAATAAGTGGTCAATATGGAATACTGATTTAACTAAGAGAAATATGATGGGACCTACATGAAAGCAAGCTTGTAAAGCTGCAGGCCCCAGTAAAATAGTTTGTGGTAATAAATGGAGGACGGATATAAAAGTGACCAATCTAAATGAACAAAAAAGGAATAATAATAAACATGCGGTGGTGCTGTTTATATTGTCCCTTCCTTTCTTACAGTATAGACAAAAGTACACGTACTTAAATTATCGTACCATGGGTGCTCAGCTGGTAAACGAACATTACAGATAATAATAAAATGATTACATTTGTATATTACATACATAAATAGAATAACGAAGCGAGCAAGTACACTGTGTCAACCATCGCACTCTCGGATAGAAGTAAAGATGTTTTATTGTTGTTGTTGTAGTTTTTTTAGACGTATTTCCGAAAGCACAACAGCCAAACCCAACGCGCTTGCACGCAAAAGTCATATGCCTCCACTATGTCAGGGTCCATTTTATGCCACTACAATCCATTCTAAGGAAAGAGTGAAGACTGGAATAGTACTGTAAAATACTCATGAGCAGCTTCTTTTGATGAAAGAATATCATCTGTTTAAATGAGTTAATTACATTTTTGTCCCAAACAGACAATATATCTATAGAATTGTCATACAAATCATCTTGTCTTTAAAGCATTCAATATTAGTCTTACATTTTCTCTTCATTTCCTTATCTCAGCAGGAGCTTGAAATTGGGAAGATCAGTTGCATCCATGCAGTGCTTGACATCTTAGAAGAGCCCAAACAGGTAGGAACATACCTTGACTTCAAAGACCAGATTCCAACACTTGAAGTTTAAATTTATATAAGATATTCATTTAGGATATACTTTAATTTATATTGCTACCAATGTCAAAGGAAATTGTAATAAAGCTTAATTAAAATCAAAGTATGGTTCGAATGACATGCAAAGACCTTTCATTGCTTCACCATGTGGGCCTATTCTCCTGACCCCCTTCTTTGCTAATTATTTGACATATATGAGACTTATGTTTATCCCATATACATTTACCTTGACATACATTGTATTTGACTTCTAACATAACCTTGACATGACCTTGAAATGACCTTGAAATGACCTCTACATGACCTTAACATGACATTTACATGACATTAGCATGTTCCTTACATGACATATACATGACCCTAACATTACCTATATGACCTGTTTGAGTCCTATGATCGCTTGACCTTCTGGACTTGAGAGTAAGATCATACCTTTTCCTATTCTCCTGCAGGGCACCACCCACTCCCCTCCTGACCTTCATTGTGCTGCCCTAGGGTTCCTCCAAGCTCTCTGGCAGGACAGAAGAGAGACAGCTCTCAGTATCCTCAGGAAAAGGTAGGAAAGATTCACACAGGAACCTACTGACCCAAATTGGATGTACATTCAATTCAATTCAGTTTTTATTCAATTCCGATAAAATATACAAAACAGAATACAAATATGACAGAATAACAGTATAGATCCATCAAGAGTACAAGATAAGGTAAAATGATAAAACGATAAAGTGATACATGAGATAACAACACAAGATAGATCATTATTGGAATTGGGTGGCCATACAAAAACCATGAGGATTTGTTGAGACGACCACCCTTAAAGGTAAAATAAGTTGCATTGAACATTCAATATAATATAGAAAATTTACTTGCACATGATAGCATTGATGATTTAGCTGTAGGTAGCTCATATAGAGAGTTTGAAAGGAACAACGACAACAACAAAACCCTGGAGAAATTTAGCTTGAAAACTTGCCTAACTATATCTCTCTTATTCTGATAAAAATTCTAAGGAGGCTCAAGTGAAAACAGTTATTTATAATCTTGTGTGCACTTACATTTTAAAATAGTTTGTGCTAAATTTTGAATTATTTTTCGTTTTTTATTTGGAGAGAAAGAACCAGATAAAGTTAGACAGAGAGAGAGAGAAAGAGATAGAGAGAGTAAGCGAGCGAGCGAGCGAGATGATTCAAATATTGAAGCATTTAGCTTCTGTATTGCATCATGATATGACCTCATCAACCTGTACTTACTGTAATTGTCACTTCATGTTTTTGTTCCAGGTCTAAGTTTTGGAGTGATGTAGCAGCGCCTCTCTTTCAGAACCCTCCTGCACCAGAGCCAGAGTCACAGGTAATAATCGTAATAATCGTACTACCATTATCATCCTCTACCCCATCATCATCATCATCATTTTCATAAACATAATCATCATCATTGCTGTTGTCATCATCATCATCATCATCATCATCATCATTACCAATGTCCATTTTTTACTATATTTACATGTAAGGGCTGGAAGTTTTTAATTATTTTCCTAATTTGACCCAAATTTTTGTGGTTAGGTCTCTGACATCTACCAATACAAGTTTTGATAGTATAATAATTATGCCAGATATTTGTCCCAAGTTTCCTATAGTCTGCATGCCTTCTAGTTGTCTACTCTAAAACTACTCACTTTCTTGAGCCGGTGGTTTTGTGTTCTTCATATTTAGTGCTAATAATACTTTCTTAGTCTACATGTACCTTGTCCATCTCTTCCTAATATTAATTAATATACAACCAATTTCAATGCTTTTTAACAAGAAAACTGTTGATTCTTTTGCTCAGGGGTCTGTGCAGTTGATAAAACCTTTGACTGAACTGAACTGGTATTTGCTTTGTCTTACAGGTAACCAGCTCTCTCATCAAGATCAGGGCTCATGCTCTCAGGATACTGGCACTAGAGTGCTTCCATGCTGGCCAGTAAGTAACAATCAAGTACAGTCAAACCTAATTTAGTGACCACCTGTATAGAAAGACCACATTTTTTGTTTCCCTTGAAAATGGTTTCTCATTGAAACATGTACTAAAGGAACCTGTCTACAAAGACTACTTTTTGTGTTTCCCTTGGGCAATCCCTTGAGACATGTTGGACTGTATATGTACATTACAAGTAATCTGGGAAGTATGGATAGGTACCTTTCCCACAGAGCAAACATATAAGATCTTTCATTTAATGTTCAAAACTACAAATAGACGATATCTACTGAACAGTATTATTGGTATTTAGAAGTAAATACGTCACTGCTTTTTTGTCTTTCCCAGTTAGAATCATGAACAGACATTTTGGTAGTTTTTCAGTCTCATCAGCGCCTTTGATTAGGCAACTAGATATTGGCGCTTTATAAATACCTGTATTGGATATTTGACTTCATAGATTGACTGTATTATGGCAATATGTGGTCATGAGCTGCAAGTAATAATGGACAGGTTGTACATATTTTGAATTCTTGCTGTTTTAGGTGAAGATAAACATAGATTCTTTGTCACATTGAATACCCCAATGATTTGCTTTCCACAGATCAGGTATACCAAACGATTTGGACGTTGTCCTGAAGAAGTTGGATGAAGAGAACAGATTCCAGTTCTGGTCCAAGGTGAGTTTCATATATATATATTATCCCTGTCACCCCCACCAACCTGACTCTTATCCCATTGCCTACAAGAACCAGATGGTCCCTGTATTAAGCCTATGGGGATTAGACAATTCAGAAGTCAAAGGGTTAGCAGGCCGACAATCTACAAAATTTTGGTCATTTTGGGCGATGTACTGTAATTTTCTGATGGTTCTTTTGATGGTCTGGTGTTGGTCTGGTGTTGGTCTGGTGTTGGCCTGGTGTTGGCCTGGTGTTGGTCTGGTGTTGGTCTGGTGTTGGCCTGGTGTTGGCCTGGTGTTGGTCTGGTGTTGGCCTGGTGTTGGCCTGGTGTTGGTCTGGTGTTGGCCTGGTGTTGGTCTGGTGTTGACCTGGTGTTGGTCTGGTGTTGGTCTGGATAAAAGCCCATATTTTGTGTTTTGGTGGAGTAACTTTTGATTTAGAGCCCTAAAACATGGAGCACATGTATGAGCAATGAGAGCTAAAAAATATACAACCTTGGCCCATAGTTTGATGCTAAGAATATTTGAAAGATTTTGAGCAGTGTAATTTGTTTGGTTTTATTATAATAATAATGAATAATAAGAATATTTACTTTTTATATAGGAAGCATTTCATGGTCATGTGAATATTTTGCAATCTGTGATAATGTGATACTTCATTGTTTGATACTAGGAATATATGAAAGATATTGAGCATTGAAAAAAAAAAAAAATCTTATTATGGTTTGTTTTTATTATTATGGTTTGTTTTTATTATTATGATGCATGGACACAGGAAGCAGATCAAGGTCATGTGAAATTTGCAATCTGTGTAAACTTGATACTTCATATTGCCGTTCTCTATTTCACCCTTGTCAGTACGTTGGTGAGGTGCTAGAGGCTTACGCTCCTACAAACGTAGATGTTGAAGAGTACACGTTGAGAGAACATGAGGGACTGGTCCTGCTTCAGGCTTGGAGGACGGTCTTAGTGGTAGCTGCATCATCTAAGGTAAGTCAAACGAGGATGGTGGTGATTCTGCAAGGGGCAAGGGAGGAAATGTTGGGGACTTGTGTGTATTGTAACACTTATGCACTTTATTGAGTTTGGGAAGGAGGTGTAGAGGTGTTGTGGTCTAGTGGATAAATCACCCAACTGCAGATCACAAGGTACATGGTTCGAGTCCTGCCACAGCACCAATGTCCTTTGGCAAGATGCTAATCTACATTTGCCACTCTCCACCCAGGTGTTAAATGGGTACCTGGTAGGATGCGAAATTTAATGTGGTTCGATCAGCAAGTGTGGGCTTGTAAAATGGGGACTGGCCGGAATGCTCCCCAGGGAGTGGATAATGTGCATACATTGTGTGGGGGTAAGCCTGAATCCGATGACCGCTGTATATCTGTTAAGCGCTTAGGCATATCGTTGTATCAATTTATTGGGCGCTATATAAAAGCAGAATATTATCAAGGAAGACATGTGGGTCAATATCATTTAGTTAATCTGTTCCTTTCCCAGGCCTCCAGGTCATATAGCCAATTGATAATTAAATTACACAGGTAGCAGATCATTTTTTGTACATTGTATATCATTGGTTGATGATTGAAAGTGCGGAATTAACGATGATAAATTTGTTGCTCTTTATATCGATACATATCGAGGTGAGTGTGACGATGGTAATGATTCGGGTAATGAGTACGTTGGTGATATTAATGATAAGTTTTTGTGGAGAACAGTGATCAAAATTCTGTAAATAATGGTTATTGGGCAATGACGAAGATACAGACTGAACAACAATATTGAAATAATATGCAATGACACGACATGAATTATTTCTGTGAAAGGACAAGATTATTTTTGTTTTGAAATCGTTTGCTTAGTTGTTTTGTATGTTTCATACTATTGTACTTCGTTTCTTGTATTATTGTAATGCTAGTGGGAAGCATATTTCCACATTGTGGACAAAATAAATCAATATCAATCAATATCAATTGTATGATTGTTTTGATTGACATTTTTTATTCTTGTTGATCGTTGAAGTTCAAAGCCTTGTCCATCAATGAAACTGCCACGCGATCCACCATCCTCAATGACTTGGTTGCTGCTATCCACAAACAAGCCCAGAACCTGGACTCTATCTTCAACGCCAAGGCTCTCGCTCTACTCTCGTCTGTCTACCTCACGCTGGTCACCAGATGGAAGTGGTACGGATAAATATTATTCATTGCAATGTTTTACCATGATTGTCATTAACGTGATCACAGTTATTATGGACACCTTTACATCATTGCAACACAGGTGATCCACCATTTGCTCGTACGACATTTGCTCCAAACTTTAATTTTTCAAGGAATTAGTGTTAGAGATTGATTTGCCATCAAGTTTTAGATTAGGTCTATGGTCAGGGTTAGGGTTAGCATTTAGGTATTTTGTAGGGTCCAGGGTGGAATCTAAACATTCTGTCTGTGAAGGAAATTGACTTTCGTACAGTTGTCACTGGAGCCTGTGTCATCAAATTTTTTCACATCATCACAAATTAGTTATTTTTATGAAAATTGTTATATCTTCATAATATGATTTTCATCATCTTAATTGGCCCTATGACCGGTATTGGTGTATTTTGAATCATTATCATAACTGTACTTGTGATTCTACTGATCATATCCAATGTAGTAACCATTGTTACACCTATTTCTAGTAATTGTTATCTTCAAATCAGTTACTTTGAAAGGGAAAAAATACATGACTTTCTTATCACTTTGATATCCTTCTGTAACACATAAATGTATTTAGACATGGGCATAGGGAATTATGTACCTTAATCTTTAAAGCTCATCTCATCAAAAAAAGAAATGATTTCTCCCTGTTCAGCAATCTGAGCGGTCAATGGTCCAAGGTGAAGCTCCTGGTAGGCACACTTGAGGCCATTCTTGCCTCGGAAGACACGCCCCTTTTGAGGCGTTGCCAGGCAGCCATGATGGGAGCCCTCACCAATGTCTTGAGACACAGGCGTCAGACACAAACTAAGGATAAGGAGGGTAAGTCATATGATGATGATGATGATGGTAGTAATCGTGATGATGATGTTGGTGGGGATGATTTTGGGGAGTAGGGATGTTGGGGAGTAGGATGGTGGTGGTGATGATGATGATGATGATGATACTGGTGATAGTGATGAAGATGGTGTTGTTGGTGATGATGATGATGATAGTGTTGATGATGGTGTTGATGATGATGATGGTGTTGGTGATGATGATGGTGATGATGGTGATGATGGTGTTGGTGATGATGATGATGATGATGATGGTGTTGGTGATGATGATGATGATGACGGTGTTGGTGATGATGATGATGATAATATGATGACGGTGTTGGGGATGATGATGTTGGTGATGATGGTGGTGGTGGTGATGTTGGTATCGGTGGTGGTGGTGGTGGTGGTGGTGTTGTTGATGTTGTTGTTGACTCTGATGGAAATGGTACTGGGGATGGAGATGACGGTTGTGATTGTCATGGTCATGACATTGAGCAAGGAAGCAGGGATAATGAATACACTCTGTCATTGTTTGGTTAAGGCTGTGCAGATGCCTAGGTTTTATGTATGCCAATGTTGGATATCATATGAAACATCAGAAGAATTTGATGACAAAAATGGGGTGCAGGGTTGGTGGAAGTGATGATGGTCATGAGTCTTGCAAAGATTGAAATAATTTTAATGATAGCAATTGTGAAGAGTGTCTAACCTTCCCAATCCTTTCTGTATACCATCATCCTTGTTCCTACCACAGGTATTGAGCTATCACTGATGGAGAGACTCCTACCTCCAATCTGTGTAGCATTACAGCACAGCAAGGCCTATCACAAGCCCCCTAAGTCAGTCCCTCAACCTCCCACCCAGGAAGTTGCCTTAGACATCACCATGGAAGACCTTGACAGGACTGGGGCAGCTGAGGAGCTAGTGCTTCGAACTCAAGGGGACAAGGTTGCCAAGGCTGCAAGTACTGCTGTATGTATTTCCCATCCTTAAGTTTCATTAGTTTCCTCCAAGAGGGATAAAGGGTTGGGGGATTCAAAGAGGCATTATTGAGAAGTGCATTTTTATGCTGGTTTCATGCCCTTTTTACCAGCTTTTGTTTAAAAAAGAAGGCAAGAGTCAAAAGAAGTTGTGTCAGTTTTTATAACGGTCAAAATGGAAATTCCCCTCTATCTCCCTCCCATGAAGGTGCCTTAGACATCACCGTGGTTATTTAATTGTAACATTGCTTTTGTAAAACTATCAAATTGTGAAACAAACTAGGCGGTGATATCTTTTCCCGAATCTTTTCAATACCGTATGCATATTTTCCAAAAAATCTAGAAAAGATTCATGCATTTTAAAGTAAAAAACAAGACTGTCAAAATGTTCAATAGTACCATTTACCCTCTTCAAAGTCATAGTTGTTTCGCATCTCAAACTTTTGTTATTAAAATAATTTGGTTTTTAATTTTGAATATCTTCTTCTTCAGCCGATACAGCTTCCAGTGATAGCTGCGTATCTGTTGGATGAGGTTCTCTTGAGTCAAGCTGATCATGCAGACCAGTGGATGCCTCTGATCAGGGAACAAAGTGTTGTATCGCTACTCCTTAGCACTCTCCAAGCATGCTTACAGGTGAGGATGGAATCAAGAGGTTGATAGATGGAGATGAGGGATAGGTGGTAGAGGAGAATGATAATGACTTGTGGTAGTGCAATGTGTACTAATGTAGAGGTGTCGTGGTCGAGTGGATATGTCACTGGACTGTGGATCACAAGGTCCGCGGTTCAAGTCCCGCCGCAGCACTAATGTCCTTTGGCAAGACATTGATCTTCATTTGCCACTCTCCACCCAGGTGTTAAATGGGTACCCGGTAGGGTGCGAAAGCTAATGTGCTCAGATTAGCAAGTGTGCGCTTGTAAAAATGACGCCTGGCTGGAATGCTCCCCAGGGAGTGGAGAATGTGCATACATTGTGTGCGGGTAAGCCTGAATCTGATGACCCGGGAAATAATATACTTATCTGTAAAGCACTTTGAGAGGGCCTGTGGTCCTAAAAAGCGCTATATAAGAACGTGCTATTAATGATATTGCTGCTGCTGATGGTGATGGTAGTGATGATGACGATAGTTGTTATGGTTATGATAATGATACCTTTGACAGTGATGATACCTAAAATGATGATAGTGAAGATGAGAATGTTAACCCTAACAAAATATGATGACATAAAAACTTGATTTAGAAGCTTGATACCAAAGAAACAAAAACATAATTTCCCCACAATATGTACATATATCTTTCTTAAATGCATTTGACCCAGACTGCTACACTGTATTGTATATTTTCCACCATTTCTATTTGTTCCAGGCAAAGAAGGGCTTGCATTATGTTGAGGCTGTGATGGTACTTCTCAAAGATCTAGCAGCTATTCCACCGGTAAGTCCAGCTACCCCGCCCCTTGCACTTATCCACTTATTCTTCCTACCCAAACAGACACAATATTTGAGAACAGGACTATGTTTATGTATGTACTTTATTGAAGCTTTGCGATATCTAATGGAGTGACTTTGATATGCGATGTTATATATTTATATATGTCTTGTCAACTGGAAAAACAAAACAAAAGGGCAATGTTATAAGATGTTACTTCAGTCATGACAGTGATGCAAGTGAAGTTTAACATACCGTAAATGTTCAGAGTCAGAATTAAAAAACACATTAAAAATCCTATTTTTGAGTGAATTAATATGAATTGCATGTCCTGATTAACAAAGTGTTATAAAAGTTGCATTTGATTAGATACAGCAGTCAATCAGAGCTCTTAATTGAACATTCCTTTCTCCTTTCACGTTGTCATACCAGACTGCTGAAGCAGTACGTATCACTGGTTACATCCAGCACACATGTCTATCTCTAGTATGGCTGCATGAAAACATCAGTGAACAGGACTACACATGGAGCAAGAAGACAAAGGTAGGATGGACCAGTTTTTTTCTTCCAGATTAATATTTGAAGATTCTTTTCTTAAAGTTTATATCGATTCAGGTGGTGGAATTCCATTTTTGAGAGGAATTGGCTGACATGTAAATTCTTAATCATTTGTTATGCAGTAGATTTATTAATTGGACCAGGAAAATATAAACAAACTAATGAAAACTTTATTTAAGCTGGAAACCTTATTTGCTGAAGAATTTTTGTGTGTGATGTGGGTTGGGACTACTAGCCAGCTTTTCTTATTTGTTGTGCCCATCACTGTACTTAGACAGATTTTGTACTGAAATTCGTGAGCATATATCCTATATATCCACTCTCCAACTATCATTGTAAGTTTTGTCAGATTGTGTGAGGTTTTATATCCGTTATCACTGGAACTGTTAATAAATCTAATGTGTGCTACATTCAAATGATGTTTGACTACTGTATTTATCATATAGTAGGTGTTGTCATTGAGCCTTGTTTAAAACAAAAACCTCTTGGACTTTCATTCTGCAGGGTGAGAAACCAGAAGGCACGTCTTGGCTGACCATCTACGTAGAGTCTATCTCAGTGACCGCTACCCTGCTGGCCACACTCAGTCATGCCTTCTTGACCGATGCACTGGACTTCTTTGGAGTTCATCGTGAGAGAATGATGAAGGTGAGAGTCTTGAAACTATATTCTGAGAACCAGGGGGGTGTTTCACAAAGATCCTAAGTCAAACTTAACTCTAAGTTTGGCTTAGCATATTTGAAAAAATATGTTGTAAAAGTTATTTTAAAAGGCAAAACATTTTGATGCAAATCATTCATATTTTCTATTATCAAGGAGATTTCATGCTCTTGATGTGGAATTTATAAAAAGTCTATAATACTTGAATTTTCGCTTTTGAATATATTTATTTTTAGGCTAAAATTGGCTCTCCATAACTTTTAAGTCCAACTTAGAGTAAAGTTCAACTTAGGATCTTTGTGAAACACCCCCTAGAAGTGCTTTGAAGGAGGTCTATTCTCTTTGCAGGTCTACATTATTAAGAATTTATTTATTCTATCTCAGAATACTTATATGGGCTAGAAATTGGCTTTCATGTAATTGTATCAACCATTCAATTTTAAATGTACTTAATGACAATTTGTCATGAATTCTAAGCATGAACATGGATTAGGGTGAGGAAAATGGTTTACATCCTTGATCCTTGCCATTATTTTACATGGCCTTTAATGTTGGTTTGTTGGGTTGTTTTACCGGACTGCTAAGAAAGCATGTGTATGCTTGTAAGGCTGTAAGTCCTCTCTGTAAGTCTTCTCTAAGGTACTTGATAATGAGGATTAATATCTTCCCAAAGGGCACTAGAACATCAACTTGGTTTTGAACCCAGGACCTCCGGGCTATGAGACCACTGTTCAACCACTAAGCCATTTGAACCAGAAACAAGAACAATATTGTAAATACAACAAAGCTATCAATATATATATCTGTAAAGTGCTTTGAGAGGGCCTTCAGTCCTGAAAAGCGATTTATAAGAACTAGCTATAATTATTATTAGTGCTTGTATTTGATGAAATTAAAGAATTTTTTGCTGTATTTTTCTCTTGCAGTGTCTGGAGTCGGTGTACCTTCTTCAGAGTCCCCTCCAGCTGGAGGAGGCGCACGCTACCACCTCCCTGGTATACCAGCTGGCGCACCACACCCATCAGTGGAGGTTCAACATGCCTGCTGAGCTAGCCCTGCTGCAGGAGACCCTAGCAAGGCTCACACAGAGCTGTGTGGCGCTTCTCATAAGGCCCAGGCTACTGCAGCACATGCTAGAGGTAGGGTGTGGAGATATTCGTTGTGGTATGTGGTGATCGTAATGGTGGTGATGATGTTCATGGGGGTAGTGCTGATGTACCTAGTGATCTGATGGTGATTATAGTCGTGATGATGAGGATGAAGAAGGATATGAATATGATAATAAACTGTGGCATTTCTTATCAGGCTGAAGCTACTGCAGCACATGCTAGAGGTATGATGTGGTGATGATAAAGATAGTAGATGGTGGTGGTGTTGGGGGTGGTGATGGTGGTGGTGATGGTGATGTTGGTTGGTATTGGTGTCGGTTTTGTGTTTTTTAATTGTTTAATTAGATATTGATATCGTTGCATTATATCTTAAATCCACAATGAATATAAACCCATTCTGAATTTGTAAAAGAAAGCAAAAGTTTTTTTGATCAAATTTGTTAGATGCATTACCAATTAAGGGGCAGGTTGAAGCAGCCTACTGCAGTGAAAGGGCAGACAGACAGTTGTCTTTAAAGACCGATAAGATTGTTCTCCAAATCCCAAAGACAATGCATAAACTTGGGGGGAAAAGGACAAACTTTGCTGATGCATTACTTAGTTTATCACACGTATTTGAAGGCATTACCGGTACTCCTTTTTAACAAACTAATTAATTATCCTCATTCTGAATCTTTCGTGCTCTGAAGATGAAGACGAATGCCAAGGACGCCAGCCAGAGCCAACCCTTATCCCAAGTAATGCATACGATACCTAGGAGGCTACATGTACTTCAACATCAGGTCTCGACCGACCAATCAGATGCCAGTATCAGTGACGACGCTCAAGAAGTACAGTCCAGGTGAGTTGACTGGTCCTGACTCCTATTCAGGCAGGGGGGGGGGGGAGGAAGGGGATTGGGGTCAATTTAACCCCTTGTTATCAAATCATCTACTATGACTGCCTTAGAAATGCAGTAGATGGCATATTATACTTTTGCCTTGAATTCCTTACACATTTTTTCTCCTTCAAAGTTTCTACTTACAAACATACAAGAACTACAGTCTAAGTGAGTAGTCTTTTTCAAAATTGGTTGATATTTTTGTTTTATTATAGTACAGTATCATCAATAGTGATCTGTCAGCTGATGAAAGGTTCATTGGCCCAATCAGAATCCTATATCAAGTGTCTCTCCAAGTACCTCGCTCTTGAGCCATCCGTTTCAGCATTTCATACTCTGTTGCTCGACATTCTGTGATTAAATCATCTAAAAAGCCTTTAAAAGGTCTCCCCCTCTTCCTCTTTCCATGTATACATCATTCTACAGTATACTTTATATAATATGAATATAATATTTTTTCCTTCTTTTTTCTTTCTTGTATAGACTTCTTGTCATCATGAGCAGAACGTTAGCTTCATTCCGTCTCTTCAGTCCAGATCTTCTAGAATCACTTCTCAACCAGGTGAGTGAAAGGTGTTAAATGGGTACCCGGTAGGATGCGACCGCCTTTGTTGGTCAAACAGTTTTTGAGCGTCAAGTAACGCCTGGCTGGAATGCTCCACAGGGAGTGGAGATTGTGCACACAATGTGTGCGGGCAAGCACTGAATCCAATGACCGGGGTAATAGTATATCTGTCAAGCGCTTAGATACATTGTTAAGCGCTATATAAGCCGAATATTATTATATTATTATTATTATTATTATCTGCTTATATCATCAACCCCAAGGGATTCTTAAGATGCCTCCAAAATACCATTAATTCCCTGGCTTTAACTGAGCTGTCAATTGCTGTCAGAAGTATTCCACGAAATTTTAAGATCCCATTATTTTTAAGAAAATATATCTTTTAAAGAATAAGGCACTGTGGGCCATGGTTTAATATTTAGTTGACATTTCCTTCCCAGGCCTCCTGGTTGGGTGCAAAAGTGTCTATAAAATGCATATTTTGTGAACTCATTTGTATATTTTTAGAGATATACTGCAAAATACCAAAGAAATTAAATAATGATGCAAGGCTATTATCCCCCCCCCCCCAAAAAAAAAAAGGGGGGAAAAAATGAGAATACTTCATTTGGAAGGATATTAACCCCATGTTATTCAGCTTTTACAACGTGAGTAGTATACTTCTATGTCAGATTTAACACAGTACTATTCTTACCCCTTTATTGGACTTGCATGTATTTCATTTACAGAGTCTTGACGTGTCCGAATATCCTATGCTCTACTGCCTTGGCTTCAGCACTCCCTCTCTTGACCAGAAAACACCAGCTTCATTTGGAACGCTCATCTCGTGCATTAACTGGTGCCTTCAGATGCTACCAAAGGTATTGTGCAGCCTCGAAATCCACGTATTTCTTATTACCTATTTTCTTATCAAGTTAAGATTCATATGAGATGTGGAACAAGAATGTTTGAAATGAATGTAATTGTGCTTTTTTTTCTCTCTTGGTTTAATTTTTAGATTGAATTTACTGAGCTGTCATTGCTTGTTGTAAAATTAGATTATATTTAACAACTGAATTATTCCTACTCGTTGTAAATTTGATATTACTTTTTGTTTTGTTACTTAAGAATGAAAGGTGGGACTGGTTAAATTAGTATCTTTGTTGGATACTTGAGATGTAAGCTTTGATACTGGTATGTCATATTCTCTAAAGACATTATCAGGACAAATCAAATTTGCTCATACTTATAAAAATGACAAAACTTGGTAAGGGTATGTGTTATACAGAGCGTATCATAATAAAGGATATTGAAGTTTAATGACGATTTATATGAAAACTACTGATTTCATAATCAAGCATTTTATGTCTGTTGTAAAGGACAGAATGTCCTCTTGTTAATGACACCCCGATCATACTACTACTGTCACAGTTGACTGAATAACAAAGCATTGCTGTCCACCATGTGAAAGGTGCACTGTGACAAGTTAGCATTCACAGATAAATTCTAAAGATTAGTGCTTGTGTCAGCCCAGACATATTGAAATGCTGAACAATGAGTGGATTATGTGTCTAAGAAGGAAATGTTATCAAACTTGGCACAGTGCACCTTTCACATGGTGGACAGCAATGCTTTGTTATTCAGTCAACTGTGACAGTAGTAGTATGATCGGGGTGTCATTAACAAGAGGACATTCTGTCCTTTACAACAGACATAAAATGCTTGATTATGAAATCAGTAGTTTTCATATAAATCGTCATTAAACTTCAATATCCTTTATTATGATACGCCCTGTATATAATTTTAGTAATTGCTTCAATGTATGAACGCTCAGTTGCAATTTATTTACACATGAACAAAAACTGCTGCTTTTTTGCCGAAGTTTACCACGCCCTATCTGAACAAGCCTTTATAAATGTAGAAAAATGCTGCATTTCTACCTTCTACCTTTAAAGGTAAAGTCCAGTATTGGCAATGCCCCAATTTCAAAAAATGAAATGGAAGCTCTCATTACCAATCATGTGAAAGAATATGTTTTGACTAATACATGATGATAAAAAATTTGCCGGGAAACCGCCTACTAATTCATATATTTGGTAAATTTATTTCTCTCATGGTCTGGTGAGAGAGATAGGGTAGTCCCATATACATCTTTCTGTGTATAGTGCTTGTAACTTTACGAAGAATGAGCCAAATTTCTTATCATTTTGATGATTCCAGAACCTTGCAGATGCTAGATGCTAGATGATCGACCTTTTCTGATCGATTCCACAACGTTTCTTTCACAATGCAATCGCAAGACCATTACTGGTCTTTACCTTTAACCTCCACCATACTTTATTTGCGTTTTAATCATATTTTTCAGCTGGATGTTAATAAATCACCCATGAAGATGACAGATCAGAAACCTGCTGCTTCCCCCTCAGATGCAAAGACCATGCAAAGGTAAGAAATGGTGATATACTTCTGAATAACTTTTTCAAATATGTGTGTGTCTATCATCATATTTGAACAGCAGTTGCATACTGTAGATGGCCAAGGTCACTCACTTGGTAGAAAGTTAAGTATTGACATTGTAATAGTTTGTCAAATGAAACATTCAATAGTAACTGAAATGTATATACAGTCAAACCTGTCTACAGCGACCGCCCAAGGGAAACAAAAAATGTGCTTGTTGTAGACAGGTGGTCACTAAAGCAGGTATTAACGTATGACTGTACAGTGTAGTAGTATTGTATTCCTGTACTGTGTTCATAGTAGGCATCCATTGATGCTCCTTCCACTGTTAGTATTATTCTGGCATTAGCAGTGCTGTTTTACAGTGCTCCATTGGTCAAGGATTTCTTATCACCGGGTACTAACCCCTTTATCAAACCCGGGTTGAAAGTAGCATATATAGATTAAGCACTTGCTGAAGGACATCAGTACAGGGCTGTGAATCAAACCATAAATCTCTTTATCGAAAATCAAGGGAAAAAACGCTATTTGAGGAGGAGAAGCAATGGCTCAGTGGTAGAGCAGTGGTCTTGTAACCTGGAGGTCCTCAGTTCGAAACCAAGTCAATGCACTAGTGCCATTTGGTAACGCATTAATCTTCATTACTAAGTCCCTCGGAGAGGACTTAAAGCTGTTGGTCCCCTGGTTGCTTACTTACAAGCATACATATTTCCTAGCAGTCAGGTAAAGCAAACCATCAAACCAAACCATCACATTCCATGGATGTTTATGTCTTTCAGGCCAGTGCTGTTATTTGTTCTTGAGAATGCTGTTCATCTGATCATGGCTCAGGGGATGAGGACCTTCAGGGATCCAGGTGTACCGACCAGAGATAGGCAACTACTCAAGAGAGAACTGGGCTCAGAATTGGTAAGAGGAGAAGCAAGGGGATTGTGGTGACGGTGGTGGTGGTGATGATGGTAGTGATGGTTGTGATGATGATGATGATGATGATAATGAAGATGAAGAATGTTTTTTTTAAACGGACAAATGCTGTGAATCATCATCATCAAGATAAAGATGAAGATAAAGACGATGATGATGTTGGTGGTGGTGATGATGATGATGATGATGACGGTGATGACGGTACGTGATGATGACGGTGATGACGGTACGTGATGATGATTATAATGATGACGATGACTATGATTCTGAATAAAATTTTAATGTAGGAAGTTCTGAGCTAATTAGGACTATAATAATTTTGTCTGTACTCTACAGAATACATTCCTGATCAGTCTACAAAGGTATTTCCGGCGAGGCAAGCCTGGCTCTCCGTCCGATGCGAGCCCCGGAGCCTCTGCCCGTCTTGCCACCGGCTCAGCAACTTCCGTGATGACCAAGGCCTCCCTCAGTGCTGCATTCACAGAAGCCAAGGAGCAACTCTTCTTTAAGGTCGTCCAGATCTTTGTTATACAGCTGAGTAAATGATGTCAAGATCATATGTGAATGGGCTCCCCTAATTTTGGATCAAATATGTTGAACCATATCTGACCAGGCTGAAGGGTCGCATTTTGTTTTCTTAAAAAAACTTAGAGACACTAAACAATCCATCAAGCCAGAAAACAAAAATTGACACCCTGTCGTCTTCAAAATCTGTCTCTTCCACATTATTTGACTGTTCAATTTTCTGTAATAAAAGAGTAGTGAATATTTCATGTGAATTACAGATCTATTTTCTTACAGTATTCATAACATGTCTTGGAAAAATATGGATCAGAGCTATGCAATGCTATTCACATATTTTGTGAAACCAGAATTAGTTTCTGTTCTACTATATATTTTGTGTTGCCTTTAATTGTAAATGACTGAAAAACCTTTCCCCTTTATGGTATGTACAAATTTATCCTACTGATGTGGAATCAGTGGATATTAACGGATGCATTTTCAAATACCAATACATCTGTTTTTGCTTGTATAATAGTTCTGAATGGTAAGATACTGAGGCTGTGTTTCTTCATACAGATTTTGAAATCTATGAGGAGGTTCATACGTACTGTAATGACAGAGAGTGTGGCTTACATGTATTTCAAACAATTTAATAAAAAAAGACTATTTTAAGACAAGTTTAAGATTTCTCTTAAAAGGTATTCATTCAATTTTTAAAATGTACACCCATGAATTCAGTGTCCAACACTACGTGTACTTTATTGCTTCTAAGTAGATTTTCTAATTTGTATGAATTTTTCTTGTAATTCTTTCCTTTCTATTTAAAGTGCATAGGAACATGCTATCCTGTAATGTGTTATGCGCTATAAAAGAACTGAGCATTACTATTGTTTTTTTTTTTTTTTTTTAAAGAATGATGTAGGAATATGTCTCCTTTCTGCTGGATAAGACGATGATTTTCTGATAAAATTATAAATGCCTTAAATCAGCCTGGCATGAAGTGTGGAAAAAGAAGCTACATCACACAAGTTTGTCAAAGATTGGGCATCTAACCCCTACCCCCATCTACTGACTGACTAATGCTGGCAGGTGGAGGGGGAGGGGAGGGCTAGAGGACCCCCTCCCCCTTTTCAGATATTCTGTCCCCCAAAACAGTTGACCTGTTGCGTACCTATGGGAACTGGGTGTGCTATATGTTAACTCTATTTGGAAACTCAAAATCTGGGAAGGAACGGGTTAAGGCAAATACAAATACATAAGAACCACTTTCAGGTAATCCGACAACTTTAAAGAAGCATTTTAGATGATGCACTAGAGTGTCCCATATAGAAAATGAATACAGCACATTAAAAACGGCTTCACAGTATAAAATCCCTTGTCTTTTGTTATTCTGATACTTTGTGCGCACTGTCTCATGTACCTTAATATTGTTATTTTTCATTTAGGAGTTTGTGGAGTTTGACTCTATGATCCTTTCAATCCCATTAAGTTATTGTATTTGCCTATTTACTAAGATGTTTTTGTTTATATATGTCAGATAATCCTTGAGCTAATGTTTATTTTTGATCATTGAAAGTGACCTTGGGGATGGAGGTGTATGAAACGATATTCATATACCAGGGGAGTGCTTCACACAGATCCTAAGTTGAACTTATCTTTAAGTTAGACTCAACAATTATGGAAAGCTGTTGACATCTATGAAAATATTTTGTAAAAGTTATTTAAAAAGGCATAAAATGTTGATTCAAATCGTTCATATTTTCTATTAACAAGGAGTTTTCATGTTCTTGATGCAGAATTTATAAAAAGTCTAAAATACTTCAATTTTCGCTTTTGAATATATTTTATTTTAAGGTTACAAATGGCTCTCCATAATGTTTAAGTCTAACTTAGATTTAAGATCGACTTAGGATCTTTGTGAAACACCCCTCAGGAATAACATTTACATATCATGGAGATGACAATCACATTTCATTCAACAAATAATTATGTAAATACATGTATATGTTTGAGATTAAATGACTTGGCACAAATGTACTTTGGTGTTTATATTATTCATTCATTTCAAACAATGTACTTGCATGTTCATTTGCACTGCTGTAGACACGTATGTGCGTTGCGCTCTATTAGCGCCGCACACCATCTTGTAGTCTCGCATGTGCAAACGCGCGCATTTTGTTGCATAATATTATCGAAGATGATTCATTGATCTTTGTAAAGCGCTTAGAGACATTGTATTAAGCGCTATATAAAAGCTAAATATTATTATTATTATTGATTGCCTATTTTGAATGGATTTTTCCAAATCAATGCTGCAACCATGCGACTTGCCACCAGGGGGGTGTTTCACAAAACGTGTCATCAGTGACAAACGACAGTTTTTGTTATATGCTACTGAAATCCTTGCTTCTGATTGGTTATCAGCAGATTTGTCACTGAGTTTTGTCATTTGTCATTGAAAAAAGGCTTTGTGAAACAGGTTTCAGATGCTCTCGATTCTCATTACCCACTATGGGGAAAAAAACTTTTGTATTTTAATACTTTTGGGGGGCATCTAAAAATACCCTTATTTTTCATTTTTCATTATTTATATAAATGATTTTTTAAATAAAATAGCCCTTTTTAAAATAACCATGGCAACAAAGAAACAGTTTATTGCATTAAGGGAGAGAATGATTTCGAAAGAGACTGACAGATGACTTCATTTCACACCTAACAATACAGATCCTACTTTTTATTACTGGTAGCTACAACTGTACCACCGCTGGAAATCCATGTTTATTACTGAAGGTAACGTACAAAATACAAATGTACTTTGTTTACAGTTTAATTTATATGGAAACATAAATGCAAGGCAACAGAATAGGAATATATAAGATGGTATAATCAGAAACATGTAGACTAGAATACACAAAAAAGGAGTCAAAATTACAAATTACATCACATTCAGACATAAATAATACCCTTCACCATGATATTTCTGCATTGTTTCAATTTATCTTCTTTAAATATACATATAACTACTTTGGAGAAAAGAAGAGAGAAGACCTACTGCAAACCTACAGGTAATGACGCAAATTGACAAATCCAAACCCGAGAATTATTTTCAGTTTGCTTAACGTCAGGAAAAATTGTTATAGCCAGAGAGTTGTAAGCAAATGGAACAAGCTGCCACAAACTGCCACAAACTGCCATTGATGCTCCCACACTCCTCGATCAGCTTCAAACGACAACTATCCAACCTGGGTTTTTAAATGGGTCCCATGGGACCCCCTTAACCCTGCCACACCACACTATCTACAGGATCTTTATCACCACGATGGTGCGGTGTGGCCTTCAAGGTATATTCAAGGTACATTAGAACAAGCAGTGCCTGCTATATCAACCTAGATAACATTTGTTTTTTTCAATACACAGAATTAACATTTCATCCTACCAAATTACGCTATCATTATTACTTCTTTAATTTTCAGAGTTCGGTTGTTTATGTACTTGATAATCTTTATCATTTCTGCACAGGAATGAAAGAGCAATGCGACCAAGCGATTTACAGACTGGTCGTAATGGAATGCCTCGAGCTGGCCTTTAAGGTACATACAGTACATATATATTGCAGTTGCTTTTAAAGATTTAAAAAAAAAAAAAAAAATCTCTCATCATACTCCCTTTTTACATACACTGCCCTGAAATCATACTTATCAATCTGCCAGATAGTGAAACCATGGTAAATTCAGAATAGTCTAAATAAAATTAAACACTAGATATCATTATGTGGGACCTGTATCAATTGTTGAATTTTTTACCTTGACTATCGTAAAAAATCTCTATTATAATCTTAAATCATACAAAATTCAGTGCATTTCTGATGAATTACTTCCCACATACACTGGTAATGGATTGTTTTTTCAGGTGAAATTAAATGATAGCACTCGAAGGAGATCACTTTCATTCTTGACCAGTACTCTTGACCAGTACCTGTAAAGGTGAATTACATGTATAGTTTGTATGTCTGGGGGTTACTGGCCAGCCATTGGCCTTTGACAGTCCTCAAGAGCAGGTCCAGGTCATTGTTATAACCTCGCAGGTCCCTCTTGATATTGTTTACTTGCGCATGGACACTCTCTCCTCCTTGTTCCCCCATCGTTCCCATCGTTGCTCGCCATCTTCGAAGCCATGGCACAATGTGTTCCTCGAGGAGGTGCATTTTGGGGGGCACTGATTCGGTGGGGAAATTGGTTCGAAAGAAGTGGAGGTAGTCCTTGATGTTACTCTCTGTAGAAAAGAAAATAATGAGTATGGGTTTCTAAATGCACATTTTCTGCTTTACGTTCTTGGCTTAAAGGTTCTGATGATGAATAAGTCTTCGGGCATATTAGTTACAAGTTTATTTTGTTGTGCATGACAGATCAAGGGAGTGTATGCATTGACTAAGGGGGGGGGGGGTAATGCTAAAATTAACCTTCCATTGTAACAAGTACCAATTTATCTAGTGCCTTAGGAGTAAAAAGCACAATTGTTTACTTTTAATTTTTAAATATGAATTTATTCAAGTCCTTTAAGATCTTTATCTACCTAGTTCATTTATGTTGTCGTCCTTCAGAAACCCACATGTGTTGATGGCAACATGACAGCGACCAAAGAGAGTGAAAAGATTGCGGTACGTAGCTGCAACCCGTTCTGCTTCCCTGATGAGTGGCTCGCTGTCTGGGCACAGCTGTTTCATTGTATCGGCTACTCTTGTGGTAAGTCTGATGATGTTGTCAGGCTGTAAGGATACATGAAGATATGATATCAACTAGAATAGTTTTATGGCCATTATTCTGTGAGGAAGAAAAGATTTAATTGTTCATGTTATTTTTAACTGGCACGTTTGATGCCATGCACTTGTAATTGTAGTAAAAGAGTGCTATACTATACTCACTTTGAGGCACTTGTGAACGTGGTTACCAACAAAACTCGTTTCGTGAAATGCCTGTCTCTGGACGTGCATATCTTGCAGGGCTTGATCCAAGCTGGCTGCAATCATACCACTGGCCACGGATACCTTTGTTGACTTGTTCAGTGCAACATTCTGTATTGGTAAGACAAAGAGATACCTTAGACTAATGATATCTGCTATCCAAGCATATTGGATTTAATAGGGGAGAGGATGAGTTGATGGTTTTATTGAATACATGTATTATAAAGTGTATAAAAGGAAATCAATACGCACCACATCATTTATCTCAGAATCCTTTTCCTTGACAGATTCTTGGAGAAGTTGGAGTGGTTGAGAAGCAGCTTCCTCAGGATAAAGGAGAATGAAGCATGATAGCTGCTCCATCAAATCCTTACGCTCCTCTTCCTTCTCTGCCAGCATAGCCTCCAGTCTATACCGCTCCACCATGTACACCATGTTTTTCGACAGGTTGACTGTGTTGTCCTGCGGAGCAAGGTAAGCCACAGTCTGGAGGTCGAGCTGGTGGCATGCCTTCTCCATACTGTTGAAGTGTTTCAGAAACAACCCAAGACTTATGTGGAGTCCAGGAGGGCATACCTGCAAAATAAAAGAAAGAAAGAGTAATTGATAGTATTGAAAAAGTGAATGAATCAATTGCATGCATGATGATTGAATGTTGAAAGAAAAAATGGTCATATGTGAAAATGAGATTTTATTATAACTTTTGTTATACCTGATCGATGGGGATTGTAACAAGGGGCTGACGCACTACGTTGAAGTGGTCCTTTGCACGCTTGGAGCCAGAGAGATTGAACTGGTGGAGGTGTTCCTCAAGAGTTGCTAGAGTCCTACTCTGTTTCTCCCCTCTTTCAGTTGCAAGCTTCATCATGTCCTGCTTGCTGGCAAGACAGTACAGACAGTTTTCCTGATGTGTGATAAGGGGAAAAAGTCATGATATAGGAAGCATTAAAGTAATGATATAGGAAGCATTATATTCAATAAGTTAAAGATAAACTCCAGTACTGGTTAAAAAAAAAAAAAAATTCTCACAGAATCAAATGAAACTTACACTGAATGTTCAAGATTACAAATAAATGACATGTGCCAAAGAATTTTGGAAGAAAATGTATACTGGCAGGCGCGGATCTACGGGGGGGGGGGGGGGTTTAGGGGGTTCAAACCCCCCCCCTTGGGCGGCCCCCCCCAAAAAAAAAGAAAAAAAAAAAAGAAAAAAGAACGCACGCTGTAGAGAGAAACCCTTTCAAGTGCAAATATTGTGAGAAGATATTCAACTCATCTGGTAACTTAACCAAACACATGATAACTCTGGATATAACTGTGTATTAAACTGTACTTGATTTAAAAAGACGTTATCATGCACTGCTTTTTATGGTCTCCATTGTGTTAATAGATGCCAGGAAAACATCATTTACGGGGTTCAAATAAACACCCCAAAAAAAATTGGCTCGTTGACGATGCTCCGCATCGTCATTATTTTGGTCAAACCCCCCCCTTAGCAAAAAGCTAGATCCGCCCCTGACTGGCTGAGTAATGAGCATAGAAAGACAAGGAAATCAAGGTAGTACCAGCCCCGACATCATGTGTGTTGTCCCATATATAGCTTTCTATGTGAGTGCTTGTTACTTTACCAAGACTCGGTCAATTTTGATGACTCCAGAACCTTGCAGTGCACACCAATACTTACATGCTACATGATCAACTGTTTCTGATCCTTTCCACACCTTTTCTTTCACAACGCAATCGCATTACCAGTACTAAAGTTTATCTTTAATGATTTTCCTTTTCCAATATTAAATTGTGAAAAAAATAATTTTTTTCATTCTAAAATTTGATATGAACTTACCATTTGGACCTGTTAAGTCATAGATTTTAGTGAGGTACGCATAGTCCCCAAAATGGAATGCTCGCAGTGGTCTGCCTCTGAGGAAGAAGAGAGGAATTGTTGACTTGAATTAAACTTGAGCCAAGCAAAGTATCCAGCTGTTCATGAATTATGTACCATTTCATATCATTGAGGTCTTATGTGTTTTGAATTGCACTGATATATTGTTATGCTGTTGTTTATCTTTATACCATTTCAGGCCTTAAATTTCAATATTTTTAGGGCAAGGCCACTTTTCTGTAGGGTACATTCCTATATTACAGCACAAATAGGAAGAATTGGAAAGGGCACAAAAAATCTCCAAGGCCAATGAAAGGGGCATTGAGGCCAATCAAAAGGGCATCCACGGCCATGGCCTTGGCTGAAATCCTTGCTTCTGATTGGTTATCAGCAGATTTGTCACTGAGTTTTGTCATTTGTCATTGAAAAAAGGCTTTGTGAAACAGGTTTCAGATGCTCTCGATTCTCATTACCCACTATGGGGAAAAAAACTTTTGTATTTTAATACTTTTGGGGGGCATCTAAAAATACCCTTATTTTTCATTTTTCATTATTTATATAAATGATTTTTTAAATAAAATAGCCCTTTTTAAAATAACCAAAAAAAATTGGCTCGTTGACGATGCTCCGCATCGTCATTATTTTGGTCAAACCCCCCCCTTAGCAAAAAGCTAGATCCGCCCCTGACTGGCTGAGTAATGAGCATAGAAAGACAAGGAAATCAAGGTAGTACCAGCCCCGACATCATGTGTGTTGTCCCATATATAGCTTTCTATGTGAGTGCTTGTTACTTTACCAAGACTCGGTCAATTTTGATGACTCCAGAACCTTGCAGTGCACACCAATACTTACATGCTACATGATCAACTGTTTCTGATCCTTTCCACACCTTTTCTTTCACAACGCAATCGCATTACCAGTACTAAAGTTTATCTTTAATGATTTTCCTTTTCCAATATTAAATTGTGAAAAAAATAATTTTTTTCATTCTAAAATTTGATATGAACTTACCATTTGGACCTGTTAAGTCATAGATTTTAGTGAGGTACGCATAGTCCCCAAAATGGAATGCTCGCAGTGGTCTGCCTCTGAGGAAGAAGAGAGGAATTGTTGACTTGAATTAAACTTGAGCCAAGCAAAGTATCCAGCTGTTCATGAATTATGTACCATTTCATATCATTGAGGTCTTATGTGTTTTGAATTGCACTGATATATTGTTATGCTGTTGTTTATCTTTATACCATTTCAGGCCTTAAATTTCAATATTTTTAGGGCAAGGCCACTTTTCTGTAGGGTACATTCCTATATTACAGCACAAATAGGAAGAATTGGAAAGGGCACAAAAAATCTCCAAGGCCAATGAAAGGGGCATTGAGGCCAATCAAAAGGGCATCCACGGCCATGGCCTTGGTGGCCTTGGATTAATTTAAGCCCTGCCATTTTATTTGTTACTTTCCATTATCGTATTTATATACTTATTTATCTTTTTCATCTACATGTATATAATTATTTTCTATTTTTTTATATCATTTTCTACAGGATTTTAGGAAGCCTCTGACTGCAGGATACTCTCAATCATTATTTTCAAATAAACAAGGTATGTCAATATTAGACAAAGACAACTGTACCTCCATGTTTTAGTTGTTAGTTGTTCTAGCTCGGCAGAAAACCCCTGTAGAGCCAGCTGTAGATTGAATATGCTGTCAACAGCATTAAACATGAGGACACTGATGGTGTTCTGTACACTGTTAGGTCGGGACACATTGCATATTTGCAGCATCATCTTGAAAGAGGGACCTCCCTTATCACCTCCAAGCTTCAGCCATACTTCCCCTCTCGTGTCCTCAAAGGATAGAAGGTTCAGCCTGTGAAGAAGGGAGGGAAAATGAATGTTAGATTTGCTGTTACTATCCAAACAAGCAATGTATATTTTATGGAGTAATATTGCAGATAGTAATACAAACATAAGTGACAAAAAAAAAAATCACATTATAGTTTGTGCATCCATTGGATGGGTAGTAACTTACTTCTCGTATTCGTCTAGTAGTGACATGACCTTTCTCTCCAACGAGGAAACTTTGACAAGTGGAGTCTTGGTGATCTCCGTCTCTTCCCTCTCCTCATTGTGGAATTGGAGGGGAACCCATTCCGCCTCCAGGTTATCCCCTATGACTCTTGCCTCTTGTGCCCTCACTTTCTTTTCACAATCTGATGCAATGTTGTGCTCCTTTAGCCATCTGAAAAAAGAATGACAAATTTATTAACTGCTTGACTTCTTGGTTTCTCCCCTCTTCCCCGCAAAATGTATAGTTCTTTAAAAAAAATAATGTTGTCACAAAATGATATTGAACAAACAACTTTATTGTTAAATGATAAAGGAACATATTAATAATAATAATAATAATAATAATGGATTCTTATATAGCGCACGTATCGACCTTGCAAGGTCCTCAAGGCGCTCCAACATTACCCGGCTATGCTAGGCTGCCGATTTCGACGCTCACAGCATTTAAAGGAATTCCTTCCTACCGGTACCCATTTAACACCTGGGTGGAGAGTGGCAAATGTAGATCAATGTCTTGCCAACCATGTGTTCCTTACTTTTTTAGTTTCCTTGTCATCTTCCAGCTAAGGCGAAGCATTGACCTCATGGTGAGCATGTCAACATCCTTGATCTTGATAGAAGATGGGTCATCCAAAGCCCCTGCCCTCTGAGCCATGGTGACCTCATGCTGGAACTGGACAGCTGACCCATCTTAGATGTCATCCCTGATGCTGGCAAGTTGATGGCTCCTTCTCCGCTTTGTAGCTGGAGAGCTGTCTGCTGAACTTTTTCGGGGCTTCGTGATTAGTTTTGTAACCAGAGGCTTTTCATATGTGAAGAAAGGCAGGAAATAAAGTTGACATGATTATCTCAAGATTATAACCTTTTTACCCATCATGAAAACTGGGTCATGATCTCTAGAACACAATGTGTTGGAAGGGATATTCCGTATGGCACAAAAACATGATGACATCTCAAAAATGAAATGGTTTAAATGTTGACAAAGATCAGCAAATGTTTTTTTTCTTCTTCATGATATCAACTTTAATAATTACAGCAAGACTTGATTAAAATGATATATTACGAGTATAATTTCTGTGCTGTCATGTATTGTGTTCTTATCAAGTTCCTTTTGTGAGAAGTGGTCCCTTTAACCTTGTACCATAATTGCATGTGACCGTAGGACAGATTTAGTAGCTTAACAATTTACCCTTACAGGAAAACTTACCATGGTGTTGAGGTTATCATTGGGTATATAGTTGCAAGATATTATTATTTCTCATCATTTTATGATATGTTTGTTCACTATGTAAGTTCAACATGGCAAACCTGCAGAAAAATTGAATACAGTTTATTTGATGATTAGCTCCCTTATAAAAGCCTTAAATCTATTTTTGAAATTTATCTTGAATAGGCCTAGATCTACATGCAGATTGTTAGTATTAAAAATATTTGAAAAAAAATGGGGAAAAAGATGCAACTTACTTGTCCTCTTGTTCTGAATACAGCAGTAGCACCGTCTTTAGAAGCATGTAACTTTTCTCTGAGTATGACTGTGCCAATGTCCTCCTTCTGCTGAGGGGTGAGTTGGCTGATTAAGTTGTTGATGGTTTGTTTGTGAACATAATGATGATCATGTGCGACTATTGATCCACTAGTGGAAGCAGGGATATCACTAGTGGAAGCAGGGATATTCCTGGTGGAAGGATGGCTACATGTATGTTGTGTTGCTTTGTCGTAAGCGAGGTTTATGTTGCATTGCTTGCATGATATGTCTGATTTTTTTAGAATGTTCTGAAAGTACGTGGGTGCTGGAGTTAGAGACTGGAAATGTATTTGTGAATGGCAGGTGGGGCATGAAAAATGGACACAAAAATCGGACACGAACAATTTATTTACACAAGACATACAAAACAAATGTTCACAAGGTGTTGAGACAGGACAAACAAAGACACATTCACATATTCTGCAACAAAATGGGCTGTCATTAGCTACCCCAAACCTCTCTTTGAAAGAATCTTCATTGTCAATGACAATGTCGGCCACCCTTGAATTTACTTTCAGGGAATCCAGTGTGACCTGGATTGAGCGGTCTATAAACCTGGGACGACCCGGGCTTTTTTTCTTTGATGGACGCCCCCCAAGCGACATTTTTCGGGAATTGGTACAAACTGCACAGTTTGGGTTTGGTCTGTGTGGTGCCCAGATTGCTGTTGGCACCCATTTGTTCCTGGGTGATAGCATACCCGTGTAACATGCTTTACAAAATTGCTTGGGATGGATGTTGTGGTCATCTTCCTGAACTGAAACGTACCGACTTATTAAATGGAAATAATTACCAACTTCATATGATATTGGGTGTTTGGAGACCATTTGGCCACAAAGCCTACAAAGCTTTGCCAAATGGATTAAATGCTCATACAACCCCCCTCCCCCCACGTCCACCACACCTTGACTCCCTCCAGTCGCAGGCCTAGGCTGACACGACATTGAAGGGGTGGGACCACAGTGTAGGTGTGAATGAGGCTTAGTCTAGTGATGAGGCTGACAAGATCAGATTATGACATTAAAAAAGTGGGACTTATACTATAGTTACTTTTATGAAGACAAACAACACTCTGACAACATGAAACACAATGCCACCAACCCTTAAAAACTCTTTTCTTTTTATGTCATGATATTATGAAAAGATTGTTGATAAAATGATGTAAAATTAGTGTAAAATCTCACCCCCTCCAATCGTCAACATTGATTGATTGATTGATTTTATTCGTCAAGTATAGTACATTGAATGCTTACATAAAAGCAAAAAGAAACGAGAAGATACATTGACAGGATAACCCATGAAAGCCAGAAAAGGCTTATTTCCAACGGGGTCCTATAAAGTACGTGTACAGTACGGCATGAGAATAAAATATCACAACTAATAACTACTACGAATATTACGAATAAATAATATAACATAAACAACAACCAAAATTTCTAGAACTTATAGCAAACAGTGATCTACGGTATATTATGCAAGATTAAACTTAAAAACATGCGCTACACATAATGAACTGTGACTTAAGATAACTGATATTACTGTTCTTGAAGGGATTCATGCTTTAGGTATTGTTTTAATACACTTTTAAAGTGTGAAAAATTCTTAACTATTTTGACATGTTTTGGGAGAGAATTCCAAAATTGGATACCATTAAAATAAAAAGAGTTTCCAATTTGTCCTTTTCGCTTGGGTAAAACAAAATTAACAACTTAATCTCCCAACACTTGAAGAAAGAAGAAAACGGGCACGTTTGTCAATGTTCTACAAGATAGCAAATAACAAAATTGCGATACCAATACCGGAGTACATCAAACCGAGGCAGCGCACTACAAGGAGGAGAACAACAACGATATATGAGACTAGGCTCTTCAATGGACTCTTACAAATTTAGTTATTTCCCCAGGACACTTAAGGACTGGGACGAGCTACCTCAAATCATCGTTGAACTGCCCTCTTTGGAGCAGTTCAAGGTGGCTCTTGAAACAATTTAGTTCCCTTTTCAGGAACTGTACCGCATAGAGCTGTATAATTATTATACAACTCTATATGCTTAATTATCCTCATCTAGATGCTGAACAGGCGTTGATGAGTATCACCATAGAAGTAGAAGTAGAAGTGGTGAAATCACTGGGCTAAGTTCGTTTACCCAATACACCAGTTTACAGTTGTTTCAGTGCGCATGTGCAGACATGGGCGCCATTTTAAATGGTGAGTAAACAAAGCCAATGACCTAGAGGTCAGTGGTATTTATGCGTAAATCAAGATTGCGCCCATGCAAATGATGATGTGCGCGCACAACGCAGCGCGCAGGCAGTGATTTCATCATAATTTGCATGGGCGCAATCTTAATTTACGCAAAAATACATGACCTCTAGGTCATTGGCCCTTGTTTACTCACCATTTAAAATGGCGCACACAACTGTAAACTGGTGTATTACAACCATAGAGATATATGTGTTAGTAGTATATATCTCTATGATTACAACCTCCTTTCCATGTAAACAAAATGTCGCCTACAGCGGCCAATCTTGAACAGTCTATATGCGGTTTCACATAAACGAACTCAAACTTGAAATTCGATGTTTCACATGCGTGTAGAAAAGAGGAGGAGAGAGAGAGAGAGAGAGAAAGAGAGAGAGAAAAAATAGGTGAGAGAAAGGAAATAGGTGACAGAGGAGTGAGGGGAGTTGGAGGAGAAGGGTAGGGAGGTGATAAGGGGGAGAGACCAAAGAGGGAGAGAAAAAACTTGACACAACACAGGGAGACAACCTGGCAAGCAGAGAGAGAGAGAGAGAGAGAATCGGACATAGATAAAGGCATGTGACAGGGAGAGAGAGAGAGAGAGAGAGAGAGAGAAAGTCAAACAGGGGCAGGTATAATGTCGAGACACTGCGACATTGAGATAATGATCACATTTTGAAAGTAAAATTAATAATGCACAAATTATCACCAACTGACGTTTACTATTTTCCATAATGATAAGGAATCTTTAAATTTCATGCAGTACTGCTATGACGTTAGTTTCTATTCTGGTCATAATTACAGTACACGAGAAGCCACAAATCTCGCACGCGACATTTTGAATTCGATATACCATTTACATTTACATATACCGTTCTCTAACCCTGACTTATATTTTACCCATATTCATTTTTTTTAAATAGTAGAAAAGAGAAAGAGAGAGAGAGAGATATATATATATATATATATAGAGAGAGAGAGAGACAGAGAGAGAGAGAGAGAGAGAGAGAAAATAGGTGTGAGAAAGGAAATGGGTAACAGAGGAGTGAGGGGGAGTTAGAGGAGAAGGGTAGGGAGGTGATAAGGAGGAGAGAGCAAAGAGGGAGAGAAAAAAACATGACACAACACAGAGAGGGAGAGAGAATCAGACATTGATATAGGTATGTGACAGGGAGAGAGCCCGGGAGAGAGAGAGGGAGAGAGAGAGAGAAAATAGGTGAGAGAAAGGAAATAGGTAACAGAGGAGTGAGGGGAGTTAAAGGAGAAGTGTATAGGGAGGTGATAAGGGGGAGAGAGCAAAGAGGGAGAGAAAAAAACATGACACAACACAGGGAGACAACCTGACAAGCAGAGAGAGAGAGAGAGAGAGAGAATCAGACATCAGATAAAGGTATGTGACAGGGAGAGACAGAGAGAGAGAGAGAGAGAGAGATAGAGTCAAACAGGGGCAGGTATACCTAAAGTCGAGACACTGCAACATTGAGATAATGATCACATTTTGAAAGTAAAATTAATAATGCACAAATTATCACCAACTGACGTACCATTTTCCATAACGATAAGGAATCTTTAAATTTCATGCAGTGCTGCCATGACGTCAGTTTCTATTCTGGTCATAATACACGAGAAGCATGCACAAATCTCGCACGCGACATTTTGAATTCAATATACCATTTACATATACAGTTCTCTAACCTTGACTTATATTTTACCCATATTTTTTTATTTTTTTAAAAAGTATAAAAGAGAAAGAGAGAGAGAGAGAGGGGGGGGGGGAAGGGGGAAGAGAAAGTATAATGCTGCATACAGAAAAGAAAAAAAGACAACAGTGGTTAGAAAGAAGTTGACAAAGACGAACACAAATATTACATTTATTATCTTTTACATCAATGAGGATTCCACTTTTAAATAACTGAAAAAAACAAGATTGTTAATAGTCCGCGTTATACAATTTATTCATTCACTGAAAATAGTAAAATGCCACTTTTTAGACATAATGCCTACTACGAAAATGATTGAATATTATTGATGCATCTATAAAAGTGACATCATTTTGAATGATGTCACTTTTATTTCGACCATATTACCACTGTCAAAATCAATAACGCTGCATCTGCTACACTGAGCAGCACTGCACGTGATATTTTGTTCATTTCAGGAATAAATACGTGTATTATACTTTTATCAATAGTCATTTATGCTTGGCTGCAACCCCTTTGTTGCTATAATGCTTGTATTTACGTCACTGTCAGCAGACAACACGCTTCGCTCAACGTTAAGGGCACTAAACCAATGGTTATTGTTCTCGTCTTATACCAAACACGTACGTCACGAATTGCGAAATTCCCAGGTCTGACTCTTAATTCAGTCGCGGTATGCAAAGCGACGTGTTCTTAAAAATTGTGCGTGATGGAAAATGCATAAATATAGGCGGATGACAACACAGAAGTCAGATTGACATATCATAGCAGAATCGAGCAGTATATAATTTACGGTTTTCCTTCCATAATAAGAGTTATATCATTTTCAATACGCACGTTTACCAGTAAAATATTATTGCTCATTACCGCGAACAATATAATATATTTTTATATATGACAGCAGAGATACAACTATATTGTTTTAGTATCACCACACATCAAACGCGAGAAGAGAGAGGGAATAACCGACCTATACAGGAAACCGGCACACTGCGAAATTCCAGGTAATGATTTACACATTATAATTTGTTATTGTTTGTTTGTTTGTGACGGGGATACAACTAGGCACATGCACGTAATGATTTTAGAGTGAGGCCTTTAACAGCATTCATGTAAATTAGTCTGCAAGAGAATATACCACATCAGGTGTCCGCGATCCCGGCCAGACAATATATCCATTGGCCGGATTATTATACTTTCATAGGACAATTACCCTCGAAGCACTTCCCTCTTTTAATTACCCCCATTTACCCTCAGAGTCAGACAGCAAGGGTAGTGATAAGGCTGTTCAGATCCGAATGTCATTGTCCTATATAGGTACTTTTTTTCAATTTTGATCTCACGCGCAAATTTATAAATATTACTAAGAATTTAATTTTAATTACTTTTCTTCTTTTGTTACGAAATGTGTCATGACATCAGACGCAATATTAAAGGGCAAACTATTTTTCCTTTTCTGTGAGGATTATGACTAACTATTGTTAATGTTAATGGCAAGATGAAGAAGAAGAAAAACAGTTTATATGACACGATCGTATTGTTCTGTTAATTAAGTTTTTTTTTTATAGTTTTTTTAGTCTTTAAAAAAAAAAAAATCAAATATTGAAGAAAAAAAAATCCATAATTTTTTCACTGTTCCCTCCAACAGAACCTTCCAGTTATTAAGTGGATCACCGGTATTTTTAGTCCTACATCCATCCGAAAAGCTTTTTTTTGTCTGACGATTTTCCTCCTAAATCGCCAAGATGATGTCCGTTATCAAGAGCACCTTCTGTGATAGCCGAAGCCCAGGATACGACGTGGTCAAGACTCAGAACGTGAGTACAGCAATATTGATCAAGAGGGAGAGGAGAAAGTGATTGCGTGAGAGAGAGAGAGAGAGAGAGAGAGAGAGAGAGAGAGAGAGGAGGGGAAGGAGGACAGTGATATGAATAGAAGGAGAAGGAGGGTGGAGAAGGGAAGGGCGGTAGATAGAAAGATAGAGGAAGGCTAAGAGAGAGATGTGGGTGGGAGGGCAGGGAGGGAGATGGGGGAAATAGAGGGAGAAGAAGGGTGGAGAAGGGAAGAGAATATAGATAGAATAGATATGAAGAAAGAGAAAGAAAGAAGAGGTTTTCAAATAATGAACCGAATTTCAATGGTTTCCCCTTTTTTAAATCCCATTACAGAAAGCGTATGAAGAAAGAATGTACAATCCTTCCATATGGGTTTCTACAAGTACGGTCATCGATCCCACTATCGCCTCCGACAACGGTACCACCGCCAAGAAGGATGAAAATGAACCATGTTGCAAGCTTTTTGGCTATATCCAGGGACAAAACGAAGGCAGTAAGTGATGAAAGTTTAGACATAGTCAGGCTTATTTTACCAAAGTAGTTTTATGAAAACGGACTATAAACCCCTAAAAAATGTTCATATAAAATTGAGGCAAAACTTCACGGGATGTTAATGTAGGAATCATTTTTGTTCAAATCCAACAATGTTTCTAAAATAGTCCCATCTCTAAATTAATATGTTTTTAAAAATGTATATATTTACCGACTACCTTCTAAACCTTTTGAAGTTGTATAAAGCAGGGCGGTACTTTGCATGTCGCTAACTTAGTATTTTTTTCTCTGAAATTATGTTTAAAATGTATTACCCCCCCCCCCCCCTCCCCCACGCGACAAACAAAGTTAATGTTGAAATGAGTGGCTGTAATCTTTCATAATTCTGAAACTGGAAATATATATATGGTGTTTGGGAACCAGGAGTGGACAGCTAGGAGCATGGGTTGTGCATTTTAATGATCCTGTACAAGAGTTTATCTCTAAGGGTAGGCCTTTATCCCGAAGGGCTGGTCGTTTTTTTTGTCATCAAGGGCCTGTCATTTTCTTGTCGAAGGGCCGGTTGGTAGCGGCAAAGGCCTATAATATTATGTACAAAAATGCGTCGTTCGCACCGAAATTCCCAGCGTGAATTGAATGATTTGTTATTAGCCACTAAATTACTTTTTCCCCCTTCTCTCTTACCCAACAGATCATTACATGAACATGACCTTTCCTGTGATCAATGGTTACACAACAGAAAATGGTCCCAAGGGCGAGTCCAAGCGAACGCTGTCCTTTTTTGTTCCTAGAGAATTTGAGGAGAAGACCCCACTACCAACTGATCCTGAAATCTATATCAACCAGCAACCCGCCATGCCCGTCTATGCAATGTAAGTATAAGCGTAGGGGTGAGGAAAATTGATGGATTGAAGGGATTATAAGGGGGCATAACCGACCCATAATACTAATAACAATTTTTATACAGCGCATATCACAAAAATAAATTTAAGTCCCTATGCACTCTTTTAAAAAAAGAAAAAGAAGGGATAATAGCACACACGAGAGAAGAGAAGGAATAACTAATTCATATGGAAACGTTTGCTTGTATTTGTCTCATAAAAGAATTTGAACACAAACTGACTCCCACACGGTGTTGAGTGCTCATCGGGCAGGTAGTTCCATTATGTGAATGGGTAAATTAACTATTAAAAAATGAGGGGACACATTACATTGTACAATAGGGACACACATTGTTTTTATTGTGCAGAACATACTCTTTTATTGTCTTACTTATTGCATGAAACTATAAAACCAAAATGCATTTTGTATTCTAACAATTGGAGTACAAAGAATAAAAACAGGTGAATGAACTGCTTAAACACCACAAACACCTGTGGAGGAAGCATTTATAAATTTGAATACATATAGTTGATAAACGACTCCGATGAAACTATACAACCAAAATGAAATTTGCGTTCTGGCAATTGGAGTACAAAGAATGATAGCAGGTGAATGAAATGCTTCAACAGCAACACAAACACCTGGGAAGCTAGGAAGCATCCATAAATTTGAATAATTTAGTTGATAAACGGCTCCGCATGTGGACGTTTGTTGAAGCAGAAAGCAGTGGATTCTTAACAACACGAACCCATTTAACAGAATGTCGGAACGTAAATTAAATTTGGCGCGGTTGGAAAATGCATCTTTCTTCCCTGCGACTTTAATGGTACGATCCAGTAAATTAAAACAGTACAATTGCTCTTATTTTAAAATTACTCATGAAATAAAACCCAAAACTTCAGTGATATCAGAAAAAATATGTTTTATCTTACTAATAATTAAAAACAGATATATAAACATTGTGAAAGTGTCGCATTTTACGATAAAAGACACCGATTTAGCGAAGATGACGTCATTAGTGCGCTTGCATCAGGGAATTCAAGGTCAAAAGGTCAATTCAGACGCTGATAAGTTATTGGTCGAGCCTTTTTGTTTCCTTTATTCCGACAAAATTATACAATCAATCAAAACAAGTTTAATACCAGAAGAAAGCTAACGATTAGTATTTTCATTAACCGCTTGCCCCAAAGTCGCTTGACCACAGTGAAACGAGTGAGAGCTTGCGAGAGCGGCCAAAGTGTGATTGAAATTCGCTATTTGCTCTTCTCCAACGCAAAAAGAGACGACATTGTGCTGGATAAATGTCTTTTTTCCGACAAAAGTACAGAAAATTTGCATATGGTCTTTTTATGTTATACTTTATGAAATGTTACCCGAGTGACTTCCGGGCGCCCCAATGCTGGAAAGAAACGCACATTTTAGAAAACTTCATAGTTTTTCATGGAAAAATGCTTATTTTGTTCTATGCACACATTTCAAGTCAGATTGAGCGGATGATACAACGTTTCCATATGTTCATAACATTGTACTAATTTAACAAACAAACAAATGTGTCTTTAAGAGAGTCTTGAAATGACCACACCCCTTCCTTAATCTGGTGGAGGTGAGGGTGGAGCTCTAGCCAGATATAATCTATGTGCATAAACAAACGACTGGATACCTTGACTTTTAGCATAATAATACACAACTAAGGGGTCATTAATGTATGTATAATAGGCAAAGGACATTATTACTGGACAAAATATTCGTTTTGTTCCCGACTGGGCATTAACTATATAAATTAATGTAGGTGAATAAAGATATATAAAACCCCCTTCATGTCGATGATTCCACCCCCCCCCCCTCCATGGTGCCGCCCCTGCTTGTACCCATCTGGTGTCCCGATGTTTTAGCTATATACCCGCCTCTCGATGAGGGCTTTGGGCCCGTAATTAATTTGTTTCTACAATAATATTAGCTCTCCGATTCATCTTTTAAGCGCAATGAAATAAACGACAAACTATTTAATAAACAAACAGAAATAATTATAATCTCGTTTCGTTCTGAATATCAATACCAATGGCACTGCTCGCATCTATGCAAATACCATCAAGACTAAATGTAGCGTATTGTGTGCATTTCCATACGACAGCACCTTAATATTATCTCTTTTTTCTTCTTCTAAAATCAGGAAATTTGGCGGTTTTGCCAACGATGAGAAGTGCCTGAAGGAGAAGGAAAAGTTCATGGCCATCTTGGAAGCAGATGGGGTCAAGGTCAAAAGGGATATCTTCTATTGTGCTTTCTACAACACTCCCTTAAAGCTCTTCAACAGAACGAACGAGATATGGCTGGTCAAGGAGAAGAAAGAGAGCAAGGAGCAACCCTTCGTAAAGTCACCGACCCTAGACGTGGAGCGCGAGCAATAGGACCAGTTTATTAAATTGTTTCTTACTTGACTGGTGGGGCGATGATTTTTGTTTCTGTTCAGATATACTTAAAACACTGAAATAAAATATATATTACAGTATTCTTTTCATTAAACAATTATGCGAATAGATTTTAAACCTCACATTTAAAAAAGATTATATTCTATATTAAACAGGTGTATGGGTGTAACTCATCGTTCAACAAAAAACAGAAAACATTTTGCGAGAAATGGAAAGAATGTTCTGCATTATTAGCTCCCGACTCCCGTACTCCGAACGTATCAGATTATTGTACATATTTAATTGAAATGAAATGAATGTTGTAACTTGTTACAACTCAACAGTCAACGGGATATTAAACTCCACGATGCTGCTAAGTATAATCTTTAGATTATGCGGACCAGATAATGCTTGTTTGGTATTGGATTCCATTGGATTTGTATGGAAATTAATCAGAGATAACTTGGAATATAATTTTCTCGTCAGAAGCATGATAAGAATGTATTTGGCAACTATTGCTTATTATATGCAGAAGATTGTTTCTTCTATAACTGTATATAAATTATTTTGTATATTTTGTATATTTTGCAGATTGCAGTAAGAAGCTTTGATATATGAATGGAATGTGCGAATAGCAATCATTTCGAAAACCATCATAGATACTCTGTCTGCATGTTATATAAAAAAGGGTGCTATTCATGAATGTGTTCAGTTATGTCAGTCAATACACAAAGGATTAACTAATTCATAATCTTCTTGTAGACGTTCAATACCTTCATTATTTCATGATATTCTCCTGATCTTCTTACAACCGTCCCTGCTTCTCCTTTCTTTACTCGGCATCAGCTCTCTTTCCCATTATCTTTGTATCCTTCTTCTCTTCATATCATTCTCATTCTCTCGACTCATTCACTTCTCTCCGCAGAGTCGATCTACTGTTCTTCTTCCTCCTCAATCCTCTTTTACTCTTTCTCAGTGCTCATGCTATGGATAATTTTACTTCAATATCTAAGATGTCAAAGTTTATATATATTTACCACTTATATATTTCGATTATTACTGTTTTCCTTGATCATAATATTTTAATGCTTGTTAAAAATCACATGCAACATTCCATTTAGTCTAAACTGGACGAATACAATTCAATTGAATTGGCTAGGGGCTCAACATTGCTGTAAACTATACGACCAAGTATTGGAAATAAACGCATATTTAACTCAATAAGAAATGTCTTTAATTTTAAAATTAATTTCATGTAATGTCTTTTACACGTATTTGATAGAATATAGGTTTTCTTATCAGTTTTTTATTTTTATTAAAAAAATTATAAAACATGAATTAATGCTGCCACGATTATTTTGTGTAAAGTTGAAATGTGATTTGTCAGTAATTATGATAATAATTGGCATTTGAAAGTCACCGATACTATTATGTGGATGGGATATTAATGAAAGACACATAACAAGCAATATACAAACTTCTAAAGTTTTCTTCAATGAAAGAGAGAGAGAGAGAGAGAGAGGAAAAGAGAGTCACTGAGATCCGAGGAGAGAGATGAAGAAAAAGGAAAAAGACAGATAGAGATGGAGGGAGAGTCGGTGAAAGAGAGGAGTAGGCCAACTATTGATCTAATAGAATACATTCAATTTAGTTTTTGACCACAAATAGTTTGCAATGTTTTGCTTTAAGTGGAAACATAAATACATGAAAAGGAAGCCACTCTTTCAATCCCCTCCCCCCCCCCCCCCCCCCCCCCACCCTCTCTCTCTCTCTCTCTCTCTCTCTCTCTCTCTCTCTCTTTCTCTCCACTCTCAACACCAATTGCATCACTCTCTACTCTGGAAGTGGCGGTTTCGTCATGTCCAAGCTATAACTAAAAATAGAACTGACGTCACTGGCTGCGTGGATATTCATAAAGCAGTACACAAATCTTCATTATAGCACATCGCTTCGAAATTACGAAGAAAAAATAATGTCCACTTATAAATAAATATAAATATTACCTTGACGTGTCAAGTATATCCCTGTCTCTGTCTACCTGTAGGCATTTGTCCATTGGACGCCATTATGTGATTACGTCACAAAATCACTCAAAATAAATATAATTGATTTTGTCTATGAAATCAACTTTTTTTACATATTTTTATATCGATCTACAAATACCCCAACTTTTGTCAATTTAGAGATATGGCTCTAAAGGGGCACCTCAAAGGGGCGTATGAATTGAGAAAGAGCTGAGAGAGAGAATCAAAGAGAGGGAATACTAAAGTAGAGATAACTAGAGAGAGAGAGAGAGATGGAAAGGGAGAGAGAGAGAGAAAGAGAGAGAGAGAGAGAGAGAGCAGGAAAATAAATATACTTGTACATTAACCCTAATCAGGCCGGGGTATTTGAGGTCTTAGTACGGCCGGGGGGGGGGGGGGCATTATGCCCCCCATAAGATCTCGGCCGTGAAGCGGCCAATCTCCGCGAAAATTTGCACGCATGTCAAGTGAAGTGCATAGAATACTATGGCAATTTCAATTTTTTGAAAAATTCACTCATTTTCATATTTATGGTAATTTATGCAAAAAAGTTCATAAAAATCACATTTTTACTCATGAATCAAATATTATTCATATTTAAGCATTCTTTTTCACTATTATCATTAGATCATTCAGGATAATAATACGACCAAAAAATGGAAGAGCCGGCTTATTCCTTATGTTATCTCTTGTTTTGATAATTTCTTATATATTTCATTCGTTTTTTAACTTATGTATTTCATTGTTTTTCAATTCAGCTATTTTGACTCCCAAAACAACCACCTATACTTCAAACAAGACCCAATAACCCATGTTTGATCGATTTTTAGGAAAAATGACTTTTCCATATGTTTTGTACACAAATCACGAAAATGAGCGATTTTCGGGCTGACATGCAAAGACAAAAGGTCACGTGACCATGTAACGGTAGGTCCGATTTTCAAAAAAATATTTTAAAAGTTGCGCAAGACTCGAAAGAAAAAAGTCAGCGAGCGGCGGGGCGCCATCTATATGCGTTCTCGAAAAATCAGGAAAATCGTGAAGGGGGGGGGGGAGGCCATGATGCCCCCCCCCCCGGCCTTATTAGGGTTAAGTGAACAAAGATCATTTTCAAGTCCATTAAAAAGTAAATAAGTCTCGTCAAAATTATAATCGCGCATTGAAACATTTTAATGAAGAGGGAAGAGAGAGAGAGAGAGAGAGAGAGATAAATCGAAAGAGAGAAAAGGGGGTGATAGTTATACACGAGTTTCGGTCAATAAAACCATTTGGCTTCTGAGAATCTTTTACCTACAGAGGGTGTCAGTAAATCGTCAAATATAATTATGATTATACAAATACAACCTCTGCATGAATCAAGTAAGCGATCAAGTTATAATTTTGATGTATTCTTGTTGATTACTGTTGTTGATGAATACCGTGCAGATATATTCCAAATCAAATATGAACTACACTGTCGCTCATATAGCTGGAATATTTTTGTTTTACCCCAATTTATGGAATTATTTTTAAAATAATTTAAAAATAATAGATCTAGATAATAGTTTACATTCTCAGATGTTATTGAATAATAATTTGACAATGTGTGTTTTGCGTGACTGCTAAAGCATTGTGTATGCTACTATGCTTATCAACTAGGGGACCTACGCCCTTAAGTCGTAAATGACAGTAATGAGGAACAATGCCCCACAAAAGGGCACTAATATGGCACATCGACACGGTTTTGATCCTGGGGCCTCACAGTTACGCGGGCCATTGATTTGCCACTGAACCATGACTGTACGAAGCGGGGGCTAGGGTAGAGGGCAGTTCCCACAAATAAAAAAGAAAAAAGAAAATGCAATAAATTAGCAATAATTTATTGAATTTTACCCGGGTCCCCAACATAAAAAAACCTCTTTACGACCATGCATTATGACTCAAGGCATGGACACACAGAAGATTTTTTTAAATTAGTATTCAATAAAATCTGAGAATGTATACTATTATCTAGATCTATTAGGAATAAATCATTGTCAAAATAAATTCCATAAATTGAGGTAAAAGAAAATATTCCAACTATATGAGCGATGTGTATTTGGACAATTTATTTGATTATATTTATTAGAAACTACTGCACATGAATTGTACAATTTTCACCTTCCCTTAAGCATCTAGACCTTTATACATACTTGATTACCCCCAAAAGGCATCCTTCCATTGGGGATCAGTTTCTTCCAAACATTCCTAATTCCTATATAGCACCTGTGGTCCCAAAGACATATCAGACATACTGCCATTCAATGTTATACAACCCGTCGAAAACAATGATTTACTTGATGTTCATATAATATACACCCTGTAGTTTGAAATACGTGTACCTCCAATTTGATATTCAAAAAAATTGCATTCTGATTATCAAAATACAATTATTTGTGACATGTGAATAAACTAATTTGTAACATGGCATTTAACAAATATAAATGTTATGCATTGAATCTGATTAAATAACGAAAATTGTCTATTGTCTCAGTTCAAATAACGCAATGCTATTTTTGGTAATCAGCTGAAATATATATATATATATATATATATATATATTTTTTGGTCCCAAAAATTTCGCAAGGACTCAGCCGGACGCTGAATAAGCGGGCGCGGGGGGGGGGGGGGGGGGGGGGGGGGGGGGGGGGGGGTTAGAAAACATTTTTTTTGGTCTCAAAATTTGAAAATTTGGCCGATCGATATTTAGCTTCGTTAGGGGGTAAGGTGAGCTTTGGAGGTCACCCATTACCACATTTTGTTATTATTATTTTTTTATTAAAAAAAAAAAACCTTGGCCGATACATCAAGTGGTTAAGAATGATATTCAAATCAGCAATAAAAAAAGGTTTTTATACCTCTCTTTAGTACGGAAGCGTTAAAGTGCCATTCTACTTGACGACATGACGAGATATTCCATCTTGTCAAGTTGACTTAATATTCATATCATGTCGACATGTACAAATATTTAACTTACCATGTCGACTTATCAACTTTTATTAGTCGACATGGCGAAATAAATTATGTTGCCAAGTCGACTTCACAAAAAGTTCATGTCGTCATGGCGACATAAGTTATCTTGCCAAGTTGACTTCGCATAAAGTTCATGTCGTCATGGCGACATAAATTATCTTACCAAGTCGACTTCCCAAAAAGTATCTGTCGTCATGGCGAAATAAATTATCTTGCCAAGTCGACTTCTCAGAAAGTATGTCGTCATGATGACATGAATTATCTTACCAAGTCGACTTCCCAAAAAGTATATGTCGTCATGGCGAAATAAAAATATCTTGCCAAGTCGACTTCGTAAGAAGTACATGTTGTCATGGCGAGATAAAATATGTTACCGAGTCGACTTAATAACAGTAGATGTCGTCTTGGCGACATAAATGACAAAGGCGACACGTGGAGTCAGTTTTAAGAATTACAGTTAAGTGCAATCATGTATTTCGTCTTCGTCACACTACATATCTCGCCATGACGACATATACTTTTTGGGAAGTCGACTTTGTGAGATAATTTATGTCGCTATTACGAGATGAACTTTTTTGTGAAGTCGACTTGGCAAGATAATACATGTCGCCATGACGACATGAACTTTTTGTGAAGTCGACTTGGCAAGATAATTTATTTCGCCATGTCGACATTACTTTTTGGGTAGTCGACTTGGTAAGATAATATATGTCGCCATGACGACATGTATTTTTTTAGAAGTCGACTTGGTAAGATAACTTATGTCGCCATGACGACATGAAATTTTTGTGAAGTCGACTTGGCAAGATAATTTATTTCGCCATGTCGACTAATAAAAGTTGATAAGTCGACATGGTAGGTTAAATATCTTTACATGTCGACATGATATGGATATTAAGTCGACTTGACAAGATGAAATATCTCGTCATGTCGTCAAGTAGAATGGCACTTTAACGCTTCCGTACTTTAGAAATCTAGCCATCTGATTGGTCGAAAGTGGAGTCGTAATTTTAGCCATGATATCGATTTCATTTTCAAAGATACCATAGGGTCTAGTGATCTTTTTTCCCCCTTTACTAAAAATCCGACTGCCGCATTGTTTCTTAGATTTACTGTTACTGCTGGAGCCGTATGATTCAATCATGCAGACAACAAGAAGATCATTGACATTTGTGACAGGAAACAAGAAGAAGCTTGAAGAGGTAAATAAATAGCATGATGTACGTTGGTCAAGTGTAGATTAATCGTTTGAGGTTTTTGTTCTGGCGATATACGTACCAGTACCGGTAGTACCACTGGGCGGCTGGAGTAGGCGAAGAAGACGATACCTATCCGCTGGCCGCTGGATTACAATTGTATGCTGCTGGATCTGGATGGGGCGTCGCGTCCCACTGAGCTGAATCAATAGGCATCATTTTCACGTTTGATTGAATTTAACCGCTTATATTCCAATCAAATGACTTGAATCATTCAGAATGTGGATGTTCTAAAACTTAAACAAAACAAGGAAGAGACATTCATTGTTGAATTTGGTGCCAAAGAAAACTCATAATAATATAATATTGAGATTGAAAGACTTGATCGACTTCAGACTTCCAGCGATTTGGTTTTTGATAACTTGGTAATAATTTCTGCTAAGTGTGAATTTGCCAAGTGCAGAGTGAGCATATGGCTGTGGTGTTTTGAAGTTGTAAATTTTTATGCCAAAATGTATTTGTATTATTAACCAAAATATTTATAGATCTAAAAGGAAGGAGAAGAAAATCATTTCTACACTGCATAATTTTTACGCTGCATAATTTTTACGCAATTTGTGAAGATTCTTGATAGGCTGTCACAAATTGTTGGCTGTTTTTTATGTATTTTCTGGCCAGCTTGGTTCGGTAAATTGAACAGGCTTCTTGGCTTGCACATGCATAGACCGAAAACTTCAGTCTCTCTAATCGTCGGTTGTTCCACTGAGACTACGTCTGGCTCCACTAGACCTCCGATTATAGAGACTGAAGTCTGGGGACCTCTTTCTGTGAGGCACTGTACGGAACAAATGGTTCGGTTCGACCGGACCGCGATGAATGAGATATGCAACGAGATTTTCACTCTTTACATCCTCATAACTGCTGCAATTACAACACAAATTAAAAATAACATATATATAGCTTATTTGACTTACGATAGCTTGCTCATTTAGATCCTAAATTAATGATTAATCCGAGAAAGTCTTGTCGTCAACATTATCCGTCTTGGTTTTAGTTGATGAATATTCATTTTTTCTTTTCGAACGTCCAATAGCTATCGTAGCTACGTACGAGTCGGCCCAGCTTGACCAACGAACTCCCATGAAACGAGTGCTCTGATTGGCCATTTGGCTATGTTTTGGTAGGTGGACCCGGAAATATATCGGCCGCCGGGTAATATTTCGAATGCATGAACGTACTGCTTCGCGGATCTGAGATACAAATTGGATAATTCATATAAGTAAGTCCGTAAATTACGTATTTAATATTAAGTTATCAAATTTTGATAACTGTAATTAGGACAAATGACATACCGAACTAATTTACATCTGATTTAGAAATCAGAAAATTAGATCTAAATAAAGTACGAGATCTCTGGGTTGCCATCTGTATTGGGGAATGACAACAAATGTCAGTTTTATTAAAGAAATGACCCAAATCAGATGGTTATTGCTGTCTAGCACATGCATAGCCTATGCCCTCCAATACCAGTCAACACTATGGCGATGCGATGACTGTTGTTGGAAGTGTCTCCTTTCGGAGAGAGATCAAAATGGCAACTGGCTGGAATGCTCCCCAGCCCAGGGAGTGGAAAATGTCCATACATTGTGTTGCGGGTAAGCCTGAATCCGATGACGGGGGTAATAATACATGTACATGTATGTGCTGCGCCTAGAAACAAAGTATTAAGCGCATTATACATGTGATCGTTTTTTATTATTATGATTTAAACTGATGAACAAATTTTAAAAACCATTGAAGACATTCGGGGCTTTGTGCAAAGTTCAGTTAGTAATGAGGCATACCTTTCCTTAATTTTAATAAAGTGCTTAATACCTTACATATGACCTAGGCTTACAAATTTGATCTTTTAATGATTTAAATTAAATGACCTACTGTAATGGGCAAGACCAGATTGAAATATTTAGCCGTGGACGAGACTCAATAGGAGTTACAGACAGTATAAATTCATTTTTTTACTCTGAGATGATTTCCTAGGGTCACATTGTTGCAGGTCGCTCAACAAAAATACAAAACACAGAATGCTGGGTAACTTACCAACTGGAAGGCCATTTGCCAGCACCAACCAAAGACATGCCAGACGGGTTAAAACTGGCTTTCACCCCAGTTGTTGACCCCATGGAGGATGACCCACCTCCGTTGGACCTAGTGCCCAATTCCCTAGTTCCCTGTGTGCATCTACATGTAACTGTGGAGCTAGTTGCCATTATAATTTCTCTCCTTTGATTTATTGATTGATTTATTTACAGTTTTATTATTAAAAAAAAAAGCTATCCTTAGGCCCTGCACAATTAAAACAAGACATATACATGTAGATTATTTACATACTTGATGAGGACTTAACATGTTTGTTACATAGATTAAATCAAGGGAATTTTTTTTCTCTTTCAGTTTCTTCCTACAGTTTAATACTTTACAAATACATGCTCAGGTTGAATATCTCTCTCTTGAAGTGTGGGTCTACTAACCATACTTTTGCCTTTGATTAGGATTCTACTTTGTATTTGTATTCAGTTAAAAGTTAAAACTTTAGACTCCATGATAAAGTATTTATTATTTTATTCATTTATTTCTTGTTCTTTTATCAGGTCAGAGCAATCATTGGAAAGCACTTTGATGTTCAGTCAGTAGCTATTGATTGTGAGTATTGTGGGGGGGGGGGGGGGGGGGGGGGCTAACTGGGTGGCATTATAGGCAATTTGTTCAATTGTGTTTGTTGTTGTGTGTGATCTTTTTTTTTTTTTTTGGTGGGGGGATAAATCAGTTAGTATTGTTAGTATTCTGCTGTTTATCAAGAAGCAAAGGATATTAAAGAATTAAATTTATGATGAACCTGTGAAATAGGAACTGGCTAAAATAGTTGAACAGGATCCAGTAGCTAGGTTAAATACAGCTAGTGCAAAGAGCTTTGTTACTACCTGTAAAGGCTCTATCTATATCGAACGCAAAGGAAATAAAGTTAAACAAAAATGAAGAATAGCAACAAATGCAGGCACCCTAAAGCTTGTTGTCTTGCAGTCACCAGAGTAAATCGCAAGAATTGACAGTCAAAACCAGACGTTATGATGCTTGGTTTACATTATTTATGTTCCCGGCGGCCACAGCAATCACGTTACAGGCCACCGTGGACAAAACGAGATGGACGTGAGACAACGCAGATTGGGCAAATGTGACGGGCAGTGATTGCCGTGGATGACGGGCCAGATTTTTAAACTGTCAAAAACTTGCAACGGCAGTCACGATGTGGATGAGAATCCTTGTAAAACTGGGTGAACACAACAAAACGTGACAGTACATAATAAAAAAAAAACTTGGCAAGACCTGACAAAGCTTGAATACAGAGAAAAAATGGCCGAAATCCCACGGCGCATTTCATTTCAGGCACATGGGGCTGCCGTGGCTGCCAGGAACAAAATTTAAACTAGCATTAGTAGCTAAAAGAACAAAGTGCGCAAAGAAATAACAAGAGGTGAATGGCTGCCGCTTACATTGTCTGATTTCGACTTACTGTACATTGTTCAATTTTGTAGTACCAATCACCTGTAAAGTAAAAAAAACAAAAACATCAAACACAACAACTTTTACTTCTAATTCGTATTGAAGGGAGGGGGGGGGATGGGCATACCAATACTATACAAAAGACTTAAAGCAGCCCATTAAAAGTAGTTAAACTTTTACAAACATTTCTTTTGTTCCTTCAGTACCAGAATTTCAGGGTGAACCAGATGATATATCCAAAGCAAAATGCCTGGAAGCTGTCAAGCATGTGAGTACGCCTGGGACATCATATTTAACCCTTTGCTTTATACGGGAACCTGGTGGTCCCTGTGTTAAACTTATTGGACCTATACAATTCAGTAATCCAACAGGTTAATTTCATTGTTTAATTTACTAGCAAGCTATGAGAATGAAGCCAACCCTACCTTTATCAAATAAAGCAATACTTTAGGATCCCAATCATAATTATCAATGCTTGTCCCATAATACTATGTATTATATAAGTATTGCTATTGTTCTACAGACTACAATGATATAGTTACCGGTAGGTCAATATATAGGGTTTAACCCTAAAGATATGTTTGTGTCATGTACAGTACATATAAAGACTTTTTCCCCTTTACTAATGCTAAGCAGTGCAAGTCCGATTGATATAGTCTACTGATCTCAAACATTTCACCTCACAAATATTAAGGATTTCCTACCTCTGTTTCTTACACTCTATTTTAAGTGACCCTGATATGAAGCTGGTTTTAAAAGAAGCAGAAAATTGAGAGAAACAGGCCAGTGAAAGTTTGAGCAAAAATTGATTAAAAATTAGAAATTTACGAGTTTTCGAAGGTGCAATCAATCGAATACAAATTGGCAACTATGTGACATATCTGGTGAGGTCCATTCGCATTTGCTTTTAATACTAACAAAAAATAAAAAAATCAGAAATTGTTATATAGTCCCTAAAAAATAAATTAAATCATGCAGTAGCTCTGTCTTAAAGTCGTGTGCAATCTCACGCACTAGACGCTGGAATGGCAGTTAATATGATTATTGCATAATGTTTCTATTCGACCCCTGTATGAAAGAAATCTATTACGTCATCAATTACTAAGAAAATAAAAGGGTTGCCAATTTGTGTTTCCCTGATGACAACTTCGAAAATTCATAACTTTCTTATTTTTAATCGGAATTTGCTCTAACTTGTTTCTCTCCAAAATTCTTTCAAAACCAACTTAATATCAGGGTGGACTTCCCCTTTAACTGCATGTTGCAGGTCCAATGTTTTTGTTTTATTGTGTTTCTTCACAGATTCAAGGCCCTCTAATAGTTGAAGACACCTGTCTGTGTTTCAATGCATTAGGTGGCATGCCAGGTCCTTACATGTGAGTATCATTTAGAGTTGGTCCATTGAGAAATCTTTAAAGGGATCCAGTAACTTTGTCTCAGATTCTGAAACAAAATCCTGGATTTGGCTCATGCTGCAATGATAATTATAAACCTTTAGGTCAGTCAGGAACTCCATGACTTTTACAAGCCGATCGCCTGTCTGATTATCAAGATATTTAGGATTGAAAATCGAAACCAAATATTGCGTTTGCCAAATGGTTTTCATAAAACTACCATTGGGGAAAACGAGTATGGTAAAACAGGTCACTCAAATATTTTTACTTTTTTGAGGCACTTCTTGATCATTTTGAAGCATAATTTTTTTTTAGGGCTTCAATATTACACCATATCACAGACACTGATAACACGTAGGGCCATGCATCTCAGATTTAACAAAGTGATAAACGATGCCTTTAAACGGTGAATAGAGAAATCTTAAAACGGTATATAAGAATATCCATATGAGTAGGAACACAAACATTTTTTTTCAGGATTGATGCAGACATTCATTTCTCTTTTGATTTGTGATTGATAGATAAGAATGGGTGGAGTAGAAACAAATTGAAAAATATTTTTTAAAATATTTTTTTAAAAGATTAATTCATGAATGATGCAGATTTTTGTATGTATGCCTCTGTTACGAAGTAGCCGGATTCATTACGTTTTAGGGTTGACCGTCCGTCCGTCTGTACGTCCCGTTCTCGTGATCGTGTTATCTTAAGAACCGATTGATGGATTCCTACCAATCTTGGTTCATGTATGTATGTTGCAGAGCCAATGAACTGATTAGATATAAATAATATAAACAATGTTCCAACCTCAATTTTTCATCAGATCGAATTGCGTAATGCAGGCGAGACCGCCGAGAGCTTTTCCCTTGTTAGTTTATGTTTCCCTTAAGATGTTAACATGTTGGATTATTGAATATTTCATATTTTACCTTGAAATGAACCTATTTCTTATTTATATTTATATTTCAGAAAGTGGTTTCTCGATAAATTAGGACCATCAGGTTTGTACTTGAAATTATTAATCAAAATTATATGCAAACTACTTAGTTAGTAGTTCAACCTTAAAGTACTATTGGCAGCAATAATATTTGAAGAAGAGAATAAGCACTAAATGAAGTCTTATACAAAAGTGAGTCATTTAATAAATAATTGGACTGAACCAAAATGAGCTTAAATGAACTAAAATGAACAGAAATGAAAGTAATTTGCACTGAAATGAACTGAACTTGATTGAACTGAATTTAATTGCACCGAAATGAACTGGACTGAGGTGGACTGAATTGAATTGATTGAAAATAAATGAACCTAACTGCTCCTAATTGAACAGAAATAAGTATAGATTGCTGCATTTTCACATAATGCCTTCTAAATAGATAAAATAAAAGGGATAATAATATGTCTAAATCTCAATAGTCTGAGCCACTAGTGGCGATTTCTACGTCATCCTTTTGTTTCAGGGAGGGGAGAGGGGATCTTTGTCCTCCTTCGAACATATGGATGACACAAAATCGCTGCCACTGCCGTGGGATACATTTTCATTACGCGGCAATACAGATTGCGATATTAATAGTTTCCTAGGGATTCTGTGTGCTTCTCCATCATAATTTTCGGTAATGTTTTTCTCCTCGACGAATCCTACATTTCTAGGGCTTCACAGGCTACTGACTGGGTGGGAAGACAAATCTGCATACGCCCTATGCACATTTGCTTATGCAACAGGAGATGCTGCCAAGACAGTTCAGCTTTTTCATGGAAAGACAGAGGTGAGGGAATCGGCATGAAAGGGCTTTTTTGTTGTGCAATATGTCCATGTTTTTTTGTATGCCTCTAGCCGGAGGCATTATGTTATTGCATTGTCCATCCATCCCTTCGTCCCATTCTCGTGATCACAGGTCAAAGGTCACAGAGCTTGATATATATGCAAAAATAGCTTGTGATCTCGTTATATCTCAAGAACCGAATGATGGATTTCTGCTAAACTTAGGTCATTTTCGTATCTTGCAGAGCAAATTAACTGATTAGATTTTGGGGTCACAAGGTCAAAGGTCATGGGGCTCATTATGTATGCAAAAATAGCGTGTGATTGCATTATTAGAAACGAAGGACGGATTACCGTCAAACTCAAAACATGTATGTATCTTGCAGAGCTTATGAACTGATTATATTTTGGGGTCATGAGGTCAAAGGGTCATACACAGCGCTCAAAATACACAGGGGCGATGGGCGATTCGCTCCCGTGAGCTCCATAATCGCCCCCGTCAGGTTGCTCACGGGGGCGATTGCAAAATTAAAAATCGCCCCCGTGGAATTATAAAATAAAGATTATCTTTTCTGATATAACTTTAACACAATATTGAGTATCAATTTTCAAACCTTAAACCAATGAAATGGAACTTAGATGGCGCTTTCTCTCCCATCTCTATGAGTATTACCGATACAAACAAAGGAAGCTCACAGTGCAGCTAATACCATAGTACTGGTGTGCACGCGGACGCCCAATATCTGCTGGAGCTGGAGACGATCACGCAAGTACTGATACATGGAGAAGTTTTTCGTTGTGAAAAGTGTGAATTCTCTGAAATGTGGTTATTCTAAAAGACCAGCAAATAATGTAACTCGACCAGTACCGTAAATCAATATTGAGAAGAAGATCAGCAAAGATGTTGCAGGGTGGATCTAGGCGGTTTAGAGGGTTTATGATGTGCATAGAAACATACTATCATGTGTCCAGACCTACACAGTAGTAGTAGATGTCAGTAGATGCCAGGAAAACATCACTAACGGGGGTTCAAAATAGCACCATGCAAACAAACGCCTCGCTGCTCCACATCGTATTTTGGTGACCCCGGCCCTGTGTTTTGGAAGGATATGGTAAAGACTAAAAGTAATGAAATAATGTTAATAAGGTTGCTCCGAATCTTGAGGAGTACATTATATGCAGAACGGGAAGAAATGGAAAGAATGTCATCACGGGGATAAAAGTCGGCTATGTATTAAGTACATTTCTAAGAGGGAAAATGCGACTTAAATAAATGATAATGATAAAATACCAAGGAATTTAGGAGTTTCATGGGTACCAATTCAATGGAAATTTGTATTAAAATAAGAGCCCCCGTCAGCACTAAAAGAGCCCCCGTGAGAAGGCTCACGGGGGCTCTTCTTTTTTTGGAAGAGCCTCCGTGGACAAAAAATTAATTTGAGCCCTGGTCATACATGTATATGAAAAATAGCTTGTAATCATGATATTCTGAGAACCTGTTAAAGGTAAAGACCAGTTATGGTCATGCGATTGCATTGTGAAAAAAACGTTGTGGAATCGATCAGAAAAGGTTGATCATCTAGCATCTAGCATCTGCAAGGTTCTGGAATCATCAAAATGATAAGAAATTTGGCCCATTTTTCGTAAAGTTACAAGCACTATACACAGAAAGATGTATATGGGACTACCCTATATCTCTCACACGACCATGAGAGAAACATATTTACCAAATATATGAATTAGTAGGCGGTTTCCCGGCAAATTTGTTATCATCATGTATTAGTCAAAACATATTCTTTCACATGATTGGTAATGAGAGCTTCCATTTCATTTTTTGAAATTGGGGCGTTTCCAATACTGGACTTTACCTTTAATAGATAACAATCAAACTTGAATTTTTAAAATTGCTTCTGTTTTGGTTTGTAAAATTGCACTATTGTAAACAGCAAACATAGAAAGAGAAGCCTAGCTCCTACAATCCACTCCATATCATTTGATTCTTAAAACTCTTGACAAGGTGGCTCTGGAATAACCATCTTATTGTAAAGGGTGTCCTCGACTTTGTGAGGTATTGTGGTAGTGCTAATAGTGGAAACAAACTCACAATGTGAAATAATGGCAGAGGGATGAAGTAATGTATTTATTTCTATTATTTTTAATATATTCTTACTTTGAGCTTTAGGAATTTGCTTGTATGAATGTGATATTGCAATGAAATTGTTAATGTAGGATGATGTCTCCATTCTACATTTTCTACTTTTTGATGCAGGGTAGGATAGTTGAACCCAGAGGGCCCTCAAGTTTTGGCTGGGATCCTTGTTTCCAACCGGATGGATTTGATCAAACGTAAGTACACGACCGTTCCACCTCAAACAAATGCAACAACCTTTTCCTCACATGAAAAGATGAATAATTTTTGTTAATTGTCTTTGGTGTCAGAAATTCATGTTGAATATCGCTAATTTTCATGCTTGCCATTAACTATAGGGAGAGAGGTGCCTGGCTAGGAATACAAAATCGTGCTCTTATAGTTTCATCTCACCTTTTAGATCTCCTTCCCCAATTAAACAAAAATTAATTTTTCTTGTCTTATGTTTGTGTAGCCAGTGATCTTATGAGACTGTTCAAAAGTCATCTGGATTATTGCTATCATGCCTATCTTTTAGATGGAGATCCATTTATGGCTAGAAAGTTGCTTTCCTCTGGCTTTATAGGCACCGTTTTATTATTATCACTATTATTATTTATTTCATTCAAAGCGATCGACCCCCTAGTAATTTAGAAATGTTGTTTTAATTTTTTTTTTGCAGGTATGCTGAGATGCCAAGTGAAGAGAAGAACAAAATTTCTCACCGTGGTAAAGCCCTGAAGTCCTTAGCTGAATACTTCCTTCAAGAGACATGATACCAACTCACTGCTTTGACTTTGTAGTGAAGAAGCAGTGAAATGAAAGAGAGACTCATGGCAGTTCTTAATTGAAAGGACAACTTCTGGGAGGAGGGAAGGGGGCTTAACATGTATTTAATTTCTTGTTTCCAAAATATGTGTTCAAACTTCCCGTCACGACAAAGCTCTACATGAAACTCAATGTTGCATTTAGATAATGAAAACAAATTAACATTCCTAACTATTTTAATGAATATTTCTTATGTGCAGTGGTAAAACCAAAGATATCTACTCTCATTATGACAGCTTACCGGGATGCATTGGCACTGAGAAGTATCTTAATAGTGTGCTCACTGTCAGTACCCCACTTCCAACATCATGGTTTGTTTCTCGCTCGATATCATTGTTGAGTTTCATAATAAATATTTGATTTTAATATTTTTATATTTTCTACTCTTGGACATTCAGTTATTATTGTGTCTCTCCTTCCACATATTCTCTCTGTATAATAAATGCTTTTTTGTTATATGAACTGAATGAAAGAAAATGGCATGTATGACACCATAGAAACAAAAAAGGAAGAGTAAAAAATGGTTAAAGAGAGTGATAGAGTTCGATCGAGAAAGAGAGAGAGAGAGAGAGAGAGAGAGAGAGGGGGGGGGGGGGGGAGGGGGGAGAGGTACCTGGGGGATTTGACATTTGCTCCGGTCTATTTTGTCATAGATACACCAAAAGCTTCAGTTTTTTTGTTGTATGTTTGGTTTTATTTCTGCGTTCAAAAAGATACAAATTCAACTCAAATTACAAAAAATCGAACAATAACAAATACAATGAATAAAATGTTTACATAAGTAATTAAATAGAAAATCATGTAAAATTATATCATACAATAAACATATATGAAGCATACAAATATGATCAAAAAAATATAAAGTAAATATTTTAAAATAAATTAGAGAGGTAATTTAGAACGCAGGAGACCACCATCGTGAGCGGTTAGGCTGGAGATGGATGGCGGCCTCGTAACAAAAAAACTGACGACATAACTCTCTTGGGAAAACTGAGTGATTAAGTAGGTGCAGGGGCGGCGATCCTGGGGGGGGGGGGGCCCTCAACTTTTTTAGGGGGGATCATCCCCCCCTCAAAATTCGAAAAAGTGCCCCCCAAAAATGTATAGCAAATACTGCCTAAGATGCCCCTGACCATTATACATCATTTTCTAAGTGATGGGACTCAAAATAAAGAGTTCGCATCTTCCTGACGAAATACTCAATCTTTATGTTACTACTTGAAAGTGTGTCGTCTTATTTCGAAGTTCATTATAATAAAACACTACAGTGTGCAGCTGTCAGTAGTTCGAAATGTGTCATAATTCTTTTACTTTATGGTTGTCAAATTTGGCATCTGCGTGCATGTATGTATGCATGTATAAATTTATGTACATGTCATTGTGTTTGGGTATTATATGTGTGTGTTTGTTGTTTGTTCGTTTGTGCGTGCGCGAGATGTGATTTCCATGAAATCTTAAAGGTTCGAAACAATGTGCAAATTTAGTTTATTTGACCAATTATTTCCATAGATACATATTTATGTATTGCTACAGTTGAGACAGACAAAAAGTGAAAGTTCAGGTACACAATCATGTAGGGTATAGGCCAATGCGAAAAGAAGCCTGTTTTCCACCATGCAATAACTGCTTAGACATTGGCATGCACAAAATTATGGAGGGATTGCAAGACGAAAGCATTGATGAAAATGATCAGACAAAATAATTACTCCTAAAATGTACATTTATTTTAATGACACCTATAGGCCTACTGAAGAAAATGAGGCTTGTATTTTTTAAAGGTCTATAATGATCTGCCATAATTAAAAGGGGATCGAGTTGTTACGGTTGACTGAACCATAAAAGGGCCGGGTTAGTATACTCTCGATGAGCAGGGGCGACCGAGCGACTTCCAAAGTGGGGGGGGGGGGGGGGTCAAGAAAAAAGGGTACTTTCTGGAAACAAAAGGGCACCTACAAAGGGAAATCTCAAAGGGAAAATATACACATTTTGTTTAGACATTGGTTATAAACCCCTACATTGTGATAACATTATCACGGATGATTTCAATATTGTTCCACTTTATACACCATACAAGATATTCCTTAAAAGCATCATGCTTTGCAGTTGGGTGTGATGGTCTGAACAATTATTTGTGAGCGAGGGAGAAAATTTGTTAAGATTTGTGAGGTCGCAGTGCGAACATCTACATCTTATAGGAGAAATCTAATCCGGATGGTGGGGTTATAAACACATTATCATAACGGAAGACTCAAAAGACCTTTGATAAGTAACATACACATATCATCTATATATCTATAATTGCTCTTAGTCGCTTGAAATTAGGGGCGCGTTTAATGAAGAGAGGAAAAGGGGACAATTACCAAAAAAGAAAAGGAGCATGTGTCAAAGTAAAAAGAGTAATTTCAAAGGTGAAAACGAGGCACTTCTTACACCATCAAAAAGAGGCACTCACCAGGGATGGAAAAAGTCAGTCATGAGAATAGGAAATGGGCATTTGTCGACCGATAAGGGGCCCCCATCAGATTTTAATAGGGGCATATAAGAGGTGAAAAGGGGGCATTTATGAAAAGTGGATAGGTCCCTTTTTAACAAAGTAAAAGAGTCACGCATCATTGTTAAAAGGGAAATTATCAAAGGTGAAAACGGGGCGCACTTCATACACAATGCACAATTTTTTTTATTTTTTTTCTCCCGGAAATTTGAAATTCGCGCCGGTCGAAAAGTCGCTCAGTGGGGGGGGGGGGGGGGGGGGGGGGGGGGGGGGGTAGTGAGCACATTTTTTTTTGTTGGTCCTCGAAAATTTTTTTTTTGGGGGGGGTAGTGAGCACATTTTTTTGTTTTGGTCCTCGAAAATTTTTCAATTTGCACCCCCCCCCCCCTTGAGCGCCAGGGGGGGGGGGGGGGGGTGCAAATTGAAAAATCCCCAAAAACATAAAAATCACGTGATTTTACATGATTTTTTTTCTCAAGGGGGGGGGGGGGGGCCGGGCCCCCCGGGCCCCCCCCCCCCTGGATCCGCCACTGACTTCACGTACCTGAAATGGGGGCACTTACTAGAGATCGAAAAGGGCACTTATGAGAATGGAAAATTGACACTTATTGCAAATGAAAATGGGAATTTGTCGACGTTAAAGAGGCCCGTGTCCAAATAAAAGTGGCACTTAATTATCAGAGTTGAAAAGGGGAAGGGGCATTTTTACTAATTAATAGGGGCACTTGTCAAAGTAAAAGGGGCACTATTCCTATGTAAAAAGGGGTACTTCTTACAAAGGTAAAGGGGCACTTTTCCTAAGTAAAAAGGGGCATTTTCGAGTGCTTGAAAAAGTGGGTGGGGGAGGGTTCCCCACTTCGAATCGCGGCCATGGAATTAATGACGAAAAAATACTAAACTTGGCATATTGTCAGAGTATATCTCATAAAGAGTAAGTCCATGACATTTCATATGTCTCAAATGGCTTTTGAATGATTATTCACATATCAGCGAAGTGTACGGTATAAGGGAGACCGGGGACAATTGTAACACTTTTTTCCAAGTCTGACATATCAACTTTATCATAGTTAACTACTTACTTAAAGCCTATCTGCACTAGTTTGGCCAGGAGGGATTATACCTCCTTGTAGGGTTACTCAGGTGGTTATCTCATCAAATCAGCTCTCAATTAACATAAGAAAAAGGGGATCATGGGGGACCAACGGGTACCGCTTAGGCATTGTTAGCTATATAGAATGCGCGAGTAGCTACAAGTAGTGCAGTCCCGCTTTAAAAGCATATGAATTGAAAGATGCATATCTTGGCGGCTTGAAATATGACTAGGTTTTGGTTAAGTGAAACAAATTATTTTGAAGCCATAATCATTTCAAAACCTGAAGTCAGGTGTTAAAATTGCCCCACAACACGGGGCAATTGTAACCCACCCATGGGCAATTGGCACATACAATTATTGTACCAACAAATCATATCCCTCAGAAAGATTTGTTGATTTTTGTATATATATATATTTTTTGTTTTACTAAAGGCACACGCTGGACAGATTCTTATCAATTAAACAACATTCTATAGAACCCCAATAACATATTTTAATAACAACTTTGACAAAATTAATGCTTGACTCATTTAGTACATTATATTTTTTCCAGTTACGTATGGAGAATTTTACTAGTTATTACGTTGTTACATTTGCCCCCGAGGAGGGCGGCCATATTTTTGTTGTTGTTGTAATTAGCATTAGTATTCGTCGTTGAAACTTTCGCCAAATACAGTCAGGCCTAAAAACTTATTTTATGACCAAATGGCAGTGGTAGCTCAAGCCAGTGGCGTACGCAGGATTTTTTCAAGGGGGGTGGGGGGGGGGGGGGGGGGGGGAGGTTAACATTTTTAAATCGGGCCAAAATTTTCGCAACGACTCAGCCAGCCGCTGAATAAGGGGGGGGGGGGGGGGGGGGTAAGGTCATCTTTTTTAGGTCGTCCATTAGGATTTTTTTTTTTTTAATATAAAAAAAAATCCTTATGGACGACCTAAAATAGGTAAACCGAATTCAGACAAAGATTAAGAGTCGAGCACGGTTCAACGAATTGTCTACTTTCTCTTATAATAAAAATGAAACGCCAAAACTTCGGCGCGGTAGGGGGGGGGGACTGAATTCAGACAAGGATTAACAGTCGAGAACAGTACAGCAAATCTTCTTTTTGTTTATAATAATTGAATGAAACGCCAAAGCTTTCGCGCTTTGCGCGGGAGGGGGGAAATTCATTCAGACAAGGGTTAACAGTCGAGAACGGTACAATAAATCGTCTTCTTTTCCTAATAATTTAAGGAAACGTCTAATCACCCACACCCCCTAATGAGTCAGCCAGCCGCTGAATAAGGGGGGGGGGGGGGGGGGGGTAAGAGTACATATTATTTTATTTTTTTTCCCGAAATTTGAAAATTTTACCGAAAAGAAAGAAAAAAAATCCTAATGGACGACCTAAAAAAAAAAAATCAAAACTCATAAGGGGGGGCGGTTTCTCAAGGACATATTGTTTTGATTTTGGTCCCGAAATTTGAAAATGTGACCGATCGTCATTCCGTTTCGTTGGGGTTGGGGGGGGGGGGGGAGGGGGTAAGGTCATCTTTTTTAGGTCGTCCATTAGGATTTTTTTTTACCCCAAAAAATGAAGTGGAGGTATTACACAAGTATAAATAATTATCTCGGTTATCCCCTTAAATTAAATACAAGCAAACAAGATAGGGGCTTCATGGTGATGCAAAGGTACGGCAAGAAGAGAAATATGATAGGTAGAGATTAAAGAGTGATTGAGTGCGTTGTGTGTACGTGTGTAGGTGTGCGCGTGGGTGTATGTGCGTGTGTGTCTACATAATTATGTACGAGAGAGAGAGAGAGAGGGGGGGGGGGGAGAGAAGGGGGTGAAGTGAAAATGTATGCTTTATAAATGTGATTATTTGTTTTCCTCAACATTTTTTATGTCTTGAATTCCTCCGCACCCCAGCCAGCACAAGGATAAGAGTTTTCCCGCCCCACTGGCGTGGCCCAGATTATTTTTAATATTTTTGTTTTAACCAGAAGGGTGGGGGCAGAATCCACCCGCCCCCCCCCCCCCCCCCCTCTATCTTTTTTGTACAAGTTTATATAATTTCGAATCGTAAAGGATACCATGGGTACTGTACCCTTTTTTGGCGCACGACCAAAATAAACATTTGCCAATAAATTATGTAGGGGAGACCGGGGATAATAGGCACAGGCGCGTAGCCACGGGGGGCACGGGGGGGGGGGGGGGGGGGGGGGGGCACGTGCCCCCTAAAATGTCCAGGATCGGTTGAAAATTTGTAGACCCCTTTTTTGACCTCGATCGATTACATGTATGTGCCCCCCCCCCCAAAAAAAAAAAAAAAAAAAAAAAAATCAAACTCTGGCTACG
>JAVYIG010009236.1:0-80335 GCA_035222895.1 Strongylocentrotus droebachiensis | reverse complement strand
GGAAAACCAACAGATATCTGGTCCCACGAAATTTGTTGTCGGCATGCTAGCCTCAATAAGTGAGTACATTTCAGTGAGTTTGTATATGGATAGATGATAGACAGGAACTCGAAACAAGTCTGTATTCGCATTTCAAAAAGATGGAAAGAATGGGCGCTGACCAATCAAATTCTTAGGCCTTGTGAAAAAATTTACGGATCGTACGAAGATTTTCTTGGGTTTTGGGTCATTTCGAATGTACGTGTTCATCAGTGTTTTCTCTTTATCAGTGTTAAGCAGAAAAAAAATAGGCTGGCAGACAAAATATATATTGACCATAGATTTCATATTCCCTTATAATGTGCTGTCATTTGCACATCTTGTGATCTTCGACTTTAAGTACCACGATTATTATTGTCTGTCTATTCTCTATTTACTCGATGTTCAAAGGATACAACTCTGCAGTTCTCCAAACCTGGAGGAAACCAAGAAGAAGAAGAAGAAGATAATGATAATATTAACCTGACCCCCATAACAAAAAGCTTGGCAATGGAAAGGAAGACTAAGTTTTGCGTTTGATAGCACAGAGTTACCGATGCAATCAATCGAACGATCAATTGCGAAGTTTCGTGTTATGGGGCCTAGATAACTATATATTTCTTCAGAAATCTCCCTGGTCACTGAGATCACGTTCGATTTTGCACTCCACAGGCCACACTCTCCACTCCCTAGGGAGCATTTAAATCAGGCGCCATTTTAGGGGCGCACACATGCTAAAACAATCACATTGACGTTTTACATTATATCTGGTATCTTTAGGAAAACATTTATTTACATTTTCTACTCTCCACCCAGGTGATGGTGAATCTTCGAATCTTCGAAAGCCAAAGCGCCTCATCAGGGTGGCTAGGCTCATGCCGGGGTAATGATAATTAATCGGTTAGAAACGTAATTACGACGTGGTATATAACTGTTTTAATTCTCATCATTTTTATTATTACTAACTTTGTATCCTTATTTTTCTATACCTTCAGAGCTGGCGCGAAACACATTTGACGGTGCCTTGACGACTATCCATGCGGCTGCCGACCCGAAGTACGACGGTAAGACTGCGCTCTATTTCGAGAATACAAAACCAACCACACTCAAGAGTTCGGTAGCCACGTAAGTTTTATGTTGTAGCTTTCACCCTTAATTTCTCCTTGTTTGTACAAAAACAGCTCAAAGAATACTTTCACCTAAAAAAAAAATATACCAATAGCAGTTTAGTGTCGTGTAGTGACATTTATGTTTATCTTTCGATCCATCCCGAATATTCTGCATTGCAAATCGTACAAGAGCAGCAAGCCAAATTAGCGCTAGAAAAGTCGAGCCCATTTTTGTTGCAATAATGATATGGTGCCTTTCTTGAATAAGAACGATGTAATACAAAATGATTATTGAAGTTACTTGACATTAATAATTCCTTTTATTTTTGTGTACAGATTGTTGTTTTCGATTATACATTTTTCAATTTTGTTAACGATATGCCGGCCAGACAAGAAAATACAAATAGCTGTTGCCAATTTGAGGAGTAAATCGCTTTCCTTCTGACTTAAAGAAATACATTTTTATGTTTTAATTATGGATTTCCAAATAACATTCTACTGATTTGCTTATATTTTGTATTAACAATATATATTTGTTGCTGCTAACAATATCCTTAAACAAATGTATAATACATGGCGTTTGCACATAGTTAATGGCCGCATTTTCTCTTTACCATCGCCGGGAAAAACGGTGTTCTTCTGATCTATAGAAATACATTTTTATGTTTTGATTATGGATTTACAAATAAGATTCTACTGATTTGCTTATATTTTAGGTTTCGATATGTTGTATTACAATATTTTTTTTGCTAACAATATTCTTAAACAAATGTATAATTCATGGCGTTTGCATATAGTTAATGCCATGAAATTTCCCTTTATCATCATCATACGTAGAAACAAGACGAAACAAGAATTCCTGTGGAAATACTCTCTTGAATGCTTGAAGGATTACGTCACTGAAGACACGCTTAAAGAGCTGACGTCACAATGATGTAACAATGGGCAAAAGGATTCACACAACTCATTGGCATTTATTACGGAATAAATGTTAATGTCATTAGTTGTTCTAAGATAGGAGCGCCAGGAGTGTCACGTTTGACAGACATGAGCGCTATACAAGAACCCACCATTATTATTATTATTATTATTCAGAACTTGACAAATGTTAATCCAGGATCCATAAACAGATGACGCATTTCTTTTCCAAATCGTGATGAAGATAATCTTTTAAATTAATGATTCTGGTGCCTTTTATTTCCTTGGATAATCAACATGTCTTATGTTTTATCATTGTTAATTTACGTATTTACCAGAATGTGTTTGCGCACAGAGTACTATTTATCAGATTTGTTTCTTTTTTCATCAAATTAGTATTTTGGTGCTTTAAAGATAAACTTGAGTTCTGATAAATATGCAGAATAATTTCTCACATAATCCAACGAAACTAACACTGAATGCTCAAGATTACAAGTACATGACATGTACCAAACGATTTGGTAAAAAATGTATAGTGGATGAGTACTGAGCTTAGAAAAATAAGGAAATCTGGATATAAAGTAGGCTCGTAACCATGTCCTTAACACGGGACTATATGCAAATGGGATTTTTTTTGTTTTTGGTGATGGTGATTATTTTACCTGACTGCTAAGAAAGCACAAATGCTCGTAAGTAAGCAACCAGACGGCCGACGGCTTTAGGTCCTCTCCGAGGGACTTGGTTATGAGGATTAATGCCTTATGTTTAAACAAAAAATCAAAGTGATGCCCAATAAGGACACACAATCCAGAATAATCATTGACATTTTTCTCAAAATACGATTCCCATACCAGAGCTCAAGATTAGCTTTAAACGATGTGTTTATAATCCACAGTGCAATGCAGATTGCGAGTTTTAAAGGTCTAAGTCATTAAACGGTTCGTCCTCTAAATTGGCAACAATTATATGGATTTCATTGAAGAAAATAAACATACATTTTATATTAAACAATGAAAAGTACAAACATCTATTGTGAATTTTTCCACGAAAATAGTGATGATAAATTTCACTCCGCGTTGCCAATTTGGAGGCTTCAATCATTATTTTCAAATATTATTATTCATGAATGAGGCAATGTACTCCAACAAAAATGATTCGCAAATTTACAGTGAACCTTGCACTTTCTGCTTATGTACACTCTTTTCTTCATAGCTGAATAGCGTTTTACAAAGCCTTTTTTCAATGACAAATGACCAAAGTTAGTGACAAATCTGCCGATAACCAATCAGAAGCAAAGATTTGAGTAGCTTATTACAAAAATTGTCATTTATCACCAATGACAAGTTTTGTGAAACGCCCCCCTGATTGCATGGATTCATTCATTGTGGTTCATTTACTGGATGCTCAGTCCAAGGGTTGATGTTTCGAATCCTTTTTGCCAATTTTCAGCCAGTAATATTTTCTCTGGGCCTACTTAAATATACTATGTCTTTTTTGCAGCCAACATCGAATTCTGTAGAAATTTAAACGTTAGCAGTGTCTTAATATTCAAATTATGCAAGGAAATCCGTTTACTTGCTGGACTTCACTGTCAGACACTATTGTGTGACTGACTGGCTGTTCTTCTTCTTTGGTAATAACATACATAAAATGAGCTTTAAAGGGTACATGAGCATTTGTCTACATCAGTAACCCACTTCTTGTAATGGCCAAAATTAAACTGATTAAATCTTTGCGCAGCATAAAACGTACGACCATTCGGTACAATGGTCTGAAAAATCAGACTATTACTTACTGGCTCAATGGCTCCTAATAGTCGTTATTTTCTCACTTAAAGACATTTTCAAGCCCCCCCCCCCCCTTTTTTTTTAGGGAAGTTCTGAATTAGTATTGTCTTTTAAATGTCATTGGAATTTAACCTTTTCATTTTTTTGGCAAATGTTATATATATAGTACCTTTAAAATTGGTACCTAATATGATGCGAAAGTCAATGTGGTTTAAGTACTCAGCGTTGTGAACGTCTGTTAAAGGCTAAGTCCACTCCAAAAATATTTGCTTTTAATAGGTGCAGAAAAACAAGAGAAACAGAGCAAAAATAAATTGAGTATATTCAGATAACTAATCAGGAAGTTATGATTTTATTTTAAAAATTCATGTCATAACAAATTCATAAATTTTGTATTAGTAATCCGATTTTTCTCAACCTTTTTTTGATCGGTTTGTCTGAATTTTTCTTCTTCTAATGTAAGTAAGTTATTTTGGAGTGGAATTGCCCTGTAAATAGCGCCTGTGTGGAATGTTCAATGGCGGCTGTAATCCTAAGACAGGGGTAATACTATATTTAAGCGCTGTATTAGAGACAGCGTCGATGTATATTAAGCGATGAATAAACCCAGAATACAATCATCACTACCGTAGGTATTTGTGGTTATCATAATATGTTCATTAAGGAAGTATTGACACGAACTTAAATGTCGTATACATGTCATTTAAGAAGAAGAGGGACAAGGTACATAGTACGAAATAAAAAATATAATGGCTCATTGTATCTATCTTTCTATTTTCATAATTAAAATAACTGCAGTTTCATTTTCGTTATTGAACTTATCTAATGCAAAAACGATTCTCGTCCTTTTACTAACGCTATAACCCTGCTTTTTAGATCTTTTTTTTTTTACTTGTTCCCTATCCTTATTTGATGGCCGATCCTAAGGACAGGAGAGAGCGAGAGCGAGAGAGAGATAGAGAGAGAGAGAGAGAAAGAAGGAGGGGAGGGAGAGAGAGCGAGAAAGAGAGAAGAAGGGAGGAGGAGGACGGAGGGGGGGGGGGGGGGGGGTGGGGGGGGGGGGAGAGAGAGAGAACATATGAGATTAATATGATATTTAAAGGATAGAGAGAGAAAGGGTATAATTTATGAAGGTGTTTGTGTGTATGTGTGTGTGTGAATGAGAGAATGGAGACAGGGAGTGGGTGTTTTTTTCTTCTTCAAAACAAGATATTTTTTTTAAATCAAAGCAGCTAGTCAAGTCTTATATATGTAAATGTACTAATAACAATTCTATTTCAACGACAATATACACAAACTCCCACTCACAGGCACTCGCACACGCATCTAACTGCATCTAAATGTATATATATGTATATATATATATATATATCAAGTGAGAGAGATAGAGAATAAAAAGATAGATATAGATAGATACAAAGAAATTGGTGAATAATAGAGACAGAGAGAAGGATAAACAGAGAGAAATCAATATTAAAAATGCACATAGACGTAGAGAGAGAGAGAGAGAGAGAGAGAAAGAATAGGGGAGAAAGAGTGGGACCGTTATATGTGTTTATGGGCCGGGTCAAACAACCATTGAAAAATTTACGTGGGTGTATATGGTTTACGCGGTAGATAATACATGCACGGCTATTAATGCCGTGTCATTTTCCTACTTCTGTATCGCTGACTGCATGAGTGGGTTAGTTTTGGTTTTCCGGTTCGTTTTGAGGTCTAAATAAATTTGTTCTACAGCTATAGCCATTCCCGTGAAATTCTGCATTTCGATACAATCTCGCGCGATTATAGTATGCATCATAGACGCATATACATATCCTCGAGTGAACGAATCTACACCCTCTGAACGCGTACAGGTGGGACCGCAATACATCTTACATTTAGTCGTCTGCTTTATACAGTGTTGTCTCTGTAGTGGTGCATATACTCAGTTGATTAAACTCAAGAGCTGGATTATAGGCGTAAATAGTCAAACTTGATCGACTGAGTGCCAACACTACTACCAACAACAACAACAACAACAACAGTGGTGCATACTAATAGTGAACGTGAGTATTATTATCCTCTGACTTCTTTAAATAAGTATATGCATGCAGTATATAGCACTTGGAAATGTTTCGTAGCATATACGTTGTGTAAAAAGTGCAGAGTCATCGTCGCCCTTGTACCGTGTAGTACCATGTCCCATGCAATAATGGGTCGATCGAATGCGAGAGAGTACACCTCGCACATAAATTGATGAGTGATTGGTATACATTATATTCTCGTTTGTGTACATGTGTGCCAGCTAGCAAACTTATATAGTGTATTCTCAGTTCCTATTGCGGTACCATGCAGTGGCGTAATGAATGGGGTCGGGGCAGACGAAGTAAAAGAGGAATGATTTACCCCCCGGTGAGAAAAACCCCGAAAATCATGTTATTTCAGCAACATTTGTAAATCACTAGTATCGAATGAGAAATTAACCACGTTTCTATTTTTTGGTGGGGGGGGGGGGGGGGGGGGGGGTGGAATCCCCATAAGTACGCCAGTGATCGGTACGTATATAACTACCTGTATTTAATCTAACTGCAGTTCATGTGATTTTATCTATGAAGATATTTCGTTTCGTCTGTACATCAGGGGTATATTTAGTTTCTTCAATTTTGGCATGAAACTTGCCAGTTCCATTTGTGTTTTAACGTAAATCGTTTTCCATTGAATTTGAACGGTCAAATCAACTGAAGTTAGAACTAAGCAAGCGGTAATTGACATGGAGCTTAAACTGGCAGACTATTTCGTGTCATTTGTTGCTCTTGTTCTTGATTTGTTTTAACAATTAGTGCTGTTATTTAATTTACATAATATTTCTCATTCTAAATTTGCAATACGTATGTTTCGACATGAAAACAGAAGAAGAATAGAAGAAGAGAAAAAAAGAGAAATAAAGACAAGGAGTACTTTTCCTTTTCAATTTCCATTAAAAAATCATGTACTGAAATGATAATGACATAATATGCATATGGGGAGAGAAGGAGAGAGAGAGAGAGAGTAAGAGGTGGAAGGAGACAGAGAGAAAGGAATCTTGACATAAAACATGAATAAGCCGATGTAAGCCTACATCTTTACAAGATGATGAATGAGATGAACAGTTCTTATCTAATTTTCTTTCAACTGAACGTATTTGATTCTGAAAATAATGTCATTCTGTAAGACATAATGTCACCCCGCCCCTACAAGTTACCTTAAATTTCACTGATAATAAAACAAAATTACATACTCATGTGATCGCTGCTTCATCCGCTTCGTTGAAATATCCTAAAATGGTCCAATCAATTATTTATTCCTTTGTTGTGGTTTTGGTTGATATATATTCCCCTTTAACAACAGTTTCCATTTTTTCGGAAGCTGATCATATCTTTAGATTTAAAGTTTTCATCAATATCATATTATTTTTCATGTTGAAATCACTAACACTTTTTTTCTCCATATTGTACATTTCATGTCAAAGGTTACCATGGGGTCACAACCTAGTCTCCCAGAGGTCAATCTTGCTGATAAGACGATCGTTGTAACAGGAGCGAATACAGGTATTAAATTGAACGTCACTGATTGCCAATGGCATCTCTTTTCTATTTTCATTCTCTTCAGCGTGTTTAAATGTTAATAACTTTACCTTTCCCAACCAGATGCCTTTCCATTTATTGAAAGGTATTATTTTCCATTTAAACCTATTTCTATAGCTTAATTCAGAAATACCGTGATCTACATGAAATTGATTATGAGGATAATATGGCAGAGAGAGAGAGGGAGCTGTGACTCTGGACCATATATTTGCAATTCACATCATACATGTAGACGGTGCCGTTGTGAACAGAAGAAGAAAAAAATGGTTTTCATTACCAAGTTATTCATTTTAAATAAAATGTGGGACCCGTCAATAAACCACTCAATATACCACTCTACATTTCTATAAACGTCAAAATGCATGATAACAATAAATGATCTACATGTATTGGCAATAAATGAGTGCTTATTAAAGCCACGACTAGGATTGGCTGTGTATGAACAATACCTTTAGCAAACAGCTAATAACATAAAATTGTAATTCTCTTATTACTATTAGTCATTGCCAATTGTCAATACATGAACAAAATATCAATTCTACATACGTCATCACATTGTTGTTGTGAGGCCGGAACTACAATTCTCATTGTAATTATAACCACACTTTTTTCCTTTGGTATTTCTGTAAACAGCTCAACTAGTAACTGCTAACGCGGTTTCATAAGAATACTGTTCATAATATATTATATTAAAAAAAAATATATAATAATAATGACCCTCCGTACGAGAAAATTGTTTTACACATTTTCACCCTAGAGCCTTGTTAAGTATGAAATTTATAAGTTTATCATTATTATTATCATTATCATTATTGTTATCATTATTAGCATTATTTTTGTCTTGTTTTTAATATATACATATATATAAACACGCATGATATGTCGGGATTGGCAATATAGTACTGACTACGCCAGTGTTTTGTTTTAATTATCAACACATTAATTAATGATTGACCTATTTGTATTTTATCAGGGATTGGATATGAGACGGCTAAGGCACTGGCTCAAGCCGGAGCAAAGGTCATTGTAGCATGCCGGTCAGAGTCTAAAGCAACTGAGGTGAGACGTAAAGATAATCTGCACTTCGGCCCGTTTAGATTGGGTTTACATTTTCTTTATGGTACCTGGTGTAGGAAGAAATTCCTTGATTGTTCGAGCACCTTTTCATGAGAGCTCAGTTAAAGCAGGTGTAATAATATGATTGCAAGGCCCTCATGGAGAATAGTATGAAAACTGATGAACGTGATAAGGCTACCCTGGGTAAACGAGACACTTTACAATAATTATTATTATCACAACGGGTCATAACAATTCCCCTTTATTCAAGAAATGCTGGGGGGGGGGGGGGTAATGTTTGTGAAGTAAATCCCTCTCATCTTCAAATGGTCCGGTCCAATCGAGACTCTGTGAAAACATTATGGCAAATCTTCTCAAACTTGCCTGATCTTCCGCTTTCATTTGACTAAAGATCTTCTTCTCTCCCCCACCCCCCCCCCTTTCCCATTCTCTCTTTTCCCGTTTTCCCGTTTCATTTTTCTTTACAACAGTCCCTAGGCGATGGGGGCATGTGCCCCATGGTTCCTGTAGCATAGTCACTTATGTTATAATGTTGTCTTCCGATGTTTAATCGATGATCGCTATCACGTTTTGATTTTAAACATGTATTCAATTGTTTGCCAAGCTGAATATCCTCACGTTTATGTACAATAAACCTAGGTTTACCGATTAATATTAAAAAAAGCAAAAACAAATCGTACTTATATTTTATATTGTCTCTATTTTGTTGAAACGTCTTTTATTTGGTAATATCCGGAATGTGAGGAATGTAGAGGAGAATGAAAATCTCAAACTCATTTAACCCATTGTCTACTGGGACTGGATGGCTCCTGTATTAAGCCTATGGGAATGCAAGAATCCAGTTGTCAATGGATTAACCAAGTCCATTTCATTATCGCATAAACGCCTCCAAAGTACGAGACAAAGATATATAATTGCTATTGTTAATTCGATATTTGAATATTCTATTTTCTAGGCCATTGAACAAATGAAAAAGGAGCATGTTGAAGAGAAAGCGGATCCGAAAAAGCAGAGAGTTCAGATAAAGGTAAGTATACGGAGCCATGAAAGGACGGCGGGTGCGTTATCCGTGTGTGTGGGCGCTGTGGTATGTGTGCGTGGGGGCGTGATGAAAAGAATTTAAAAAACGAGTCGTCATTATGAAAACCCATAATGTTATACTCATTCATACTTGTTGTTGTCATTTTAGATGTAATATACACCCCCAAAAATACCAAAAAAATAAATGACGAGGAAAATGGGCGAAATTCAACTAATGCTATTATCGTGTCTTTTAACATAATAAGGTCAGAACATTAGTTACATGAAGACAGTAATATAATGCAGGAATAATCATATTTTGGCAATAACATTTTCATGTTTCTTTTTTATCTTTAAAAACGTCTATTTTGCACAATAGGTCGATGACCTCAACGTTGAATTCATGGCCCTTGACCTAGGGTCACTACAAAGTACGATGACCTTCGTAGAAGCCTACAAGAGCAAGGGTCTTCCTCTACATGTGCTCGTGTGCAACGCGGGCATCATGTGGGGCCCTGAAGGTAAGTGAGCTTTGATGAAGGGTCTAACTGATCCACCCACTCCCTGGGGAGCACTCCAGCCAGGCGTTACTTGACGCTCAAAAACTATTTGACCAACAATGAACGTCGCATCCTAAAGGGTGCCCATTTGACATCTGGGTGGAGAGTAGCAAGTGCAGGTTAATATCTTGCCAAAGGATATTAGTGCCGTGTCGGGATTTGAACCCTCGACCTTCGCATCTCCAGTCAATCGCCTTAAACCACTCGGCCACGAAACTCCTGCGATTCTGTGACCAATACGTAACTTTCGTTGTAACCAGTACTTCAATCGGTAGCCTAGCAGAGCCGGGGTAATATTGGAGCGCCTTGAGCATCTTGTAGGGTAGTCCAGTCTATGTACTGTTTCCATGTAGCGCACCCAATCAGCTGATAAAATAACACACCATCAACGTTGAAAGTATACCTAGCCATTCCTCTCATTCTGTTCGTGTGGACGGAAATTTGGGGGATTGCGCGATCAGTGGAGAGACCGCGCTGTGTGTGGGAGCGATGCGTGTGATAAAAGAATAAAAACAACGAATCTTGCCCTACGATTGGTCAAAAGTAAATCACGTGATGAAAGATAGTTCACCAATCATTGCTGGGAGAAGCAAAAAGTTCGTTACACTGTGTAGATAGGCTACTATCTACACAGTGCAACGAACTTTCACTGATGATAGAAGTCCTATCTACACAGTGTAACGCACTTTCACTGAAGATAGAAGTCCTATCTACACAGTACAACGCACTTTAATTGTATACGCTGCGTATTGCTCTCCTCTGTAAGCGTTTTTAGTGTTAGTACGCGAACTTTGGTCACGCGCGAACTATATGGTCACACCACCATACTGCATGCGCTGTACGTACGTATCGTAAACCGTTTGCTAGCTTTTAATTGATGACTTGTTGCTTTAAAATGACGGAAGTGAAATGTTTCCGATGTGGGATATAAAGCAAATATTCACCTTTTGGTTTCAGGCAATGGCAAACTATCACTTCCTCGGCGATCTGAATGTATACGCTTACATCCAGATCGCCTCGTAAGTGATAGTTTGTCCCATCAGCTTCACCAAAGGTAGTTATTTACTTACTATTATTATTATTATTATTATTATTATTCATCTCTTTTCTTTAGAACTGACGTCCGATGGATACGAACCTCATTTCCAGATCAACTATCTCTCTCACTTCCTTCTCATCCTGCATCTCCTGCCCGTCCTGAAGAGCTCTGGTCCCGGTGCCCGGGTCGTGTCGGTATCCTCCTTGATGTACCGCTTCGCCGGCTGGAATGCAAGCGATCTACAGAGTCTGACAAACAATGACAGAGGAAAATGATACTCCAACTCAAAATGCTATCAGGTAGTAATTTCATTCATAAATGTCCATTTCGATTCATAAGGGATAGAGTAACGTCGATCTGGCGCTGCTCAGTGGCTGCCGGGCTCACAATCAATTGGGCAAAAAGAATTTCCATTTTCTGTTTAACTTTAATAACATTTGGAGTGTACTTTAAAAGATTATTATTATTATTATTATATACCCTTATCGTATATGATATAAGTAGGGGTAGATCATATAATACGAAAGCAAATTATTTTCCGTGATGTATCGCTTTGCCGGCTGGAATGCCAGCGATCTGCAGAGTTTGACAAACAATGACAGAGGAAAACGATACTCCAACTCAAAATGCTATCATGTATAGCCATTTCAGTCATAAATGTGCCATTTCACTTTATATAGCTGTAGATAATAAAAGAAGGAGTAGATCATAATGGGTGGTATTTTCGAAAGTGGACTAACTTTAGTCCATGGTTTAATCCAAGGAGTAAGTATGGAATGCCAAGTGTCCATATCAATATTTTGTTGAATAATTTAATCTGTCACTGAATTAAGATAAAATGTAATAAATTGACAATTAATAAACAACAATATAACTGTCATATAATTATGTTATCATAATAATTTATGAACATATTAAATTATTCAAAAATATATTTAAATGGACACTTGGCATTCCATACTTAGTCGGTGGATTAAACCATGGACTAAAGTTAATCCGCTTTTGAGAATACCACCCAATGATATGAAAATAATGTCTCCTGTGTGATGTACTAATGTGCTACCTTCAGTATATGGGACCTCCGATACCTGAATAAAATATGTGCGACACGGGTAGCAATATGCTTGCTCAAAATAAATTTAATCGTAAATATGCATAATTTGTATTCGTAAATATGCTTGAATTTATTCGTAAATATGCACAAATGTATTCGTAAATATGCATACATTTATTCGTTAATATGGACAAATGTATTCGTAAATATGCACAAATGTAATCGTAAATATGCATACATGTATTCTTAAAATTGCGTAAATGTATTCTTAAAATGTCATAAATATATCGTTACAATTACCACGAACATTATGAAATATTATACCACCGTGTTTGATTGCATTTCAATACGTCTATCACAAACACCTACAGGTCATGCACATGTTCTCATTGGCTCAACGGTTAGAAGGGTCAGGGGTCAACGTGTTTTCGCTGCATCCCGGTGTCGTCAAAACAGAGCTTGCAACGCGTGAAGGGCAGCAGGTACCGGGGTCCACGAAATTTTTCCTAAGCGCCGGAAGCAGTAAGTGTCGGGGAAGATGAACATTATGGGTGGTATTCTCGAAAGCGGACTAGCATTAGTCTGAATAATTTGATATGTACCTAAATTAACATGATAACATAAGTATATCATAGTTATATTGTTGTTTATTAATTATGTTATTACATTTTATTTTAATTTAGTGACAAATTGAATTATTCAAAGATATATTGATATGGACACTTGGCATTCCATACTTATTCGGTGGATTAAACCATGGACTAAAGTTAGTCCACTTTCGAGAATACCAGCCTATAAAGATATCCTTTCTTTGTTTTTAATTTGCAAAATCATAAGCTGAATAGTTGAACGTTTCTTCTATTACACTTTGGAAAGAAACGTCTTATCATTCATCTCTATTCCTAGAGGTTAATTCATTACTGCAGATTTCCTTTCGCAATCTAATTTAGGCTTTCCCTACTGTTATTACATACCATGAGCAACATTGAATATAATATATATACCGCATTTAAAACTCACTTTGCGTTCTTAGAGAAACCAGGAAAGAGTAGTTATACATTCTGTTTTCAGTGTTCTTAGATAAACCCAACAAATTAATAATCCTATTCATGTAAAGTGCTTATAGAGGCATTATATTAGACGCCATTTAAACGCGGAATATTATTATTATTACTATGTTCACGAATTAACTTTTTTTTAAACGACCACGTTAATGATTTCCATGTTGATAACTTCATCGTTGTAACGTTTCTTCATTTTTTCGTGACTAATTTAGAAATGTTGCGGACTCCATTCGACGGAGCACTGACTTCTCTCCATGCCGCTGCCAATCCGGCCTACGACGAGAAGACCGCCCTCTACTTTGACAGCTCAAAGCCACAGAGCGTGAACTCCATGGCAAGGTATAACGTCGCCTGCATGGCTTACCTCAAATCGTCGGATCTTCGCGTTCGGTCGGGTGGTCGCGTTACACGACCTTTCGTAGATATATTGTAGGGTTTTTACAAATTGTTCTGTAAATTGGACCTCACCATTTGTAGATGAGAGGGGCTTCATTAAAAAGCATTACCCCCGACATTTCGTGAATAAACTAGGGGCAGGTTTTCATAATAGGTCGGGTAACGCGACCCCCTGACCCGATGATTCGAAGTGAGCCGTCTGCATTGACCCTTGATCGCGTATAGGCTTTTTAACCAAATGTTAAAGGTAACACTGAGTTCTGATATTGGACAAGTCTAAGCTTTAGTCCCGTACGTCACAAACTACATCTAAGATCTTGATATATATCCGATGATTGTATCAAGTAAATATCCCTACTTAGAGGTTTTTATCAGTCCAAATATGGAACGAAAAGACACATTTGATGTCATCATTATGTTCAGAGCTCTGCAGTACTTGGTGACGTTTGGGACACAAAATTAACCACATTCCTTGGACTTGCCATCTTGTAATTACATTATGAAAGCAATTGGAAACATTTGATTGATACAGTTCATGGGAATTGGTGTGGGTCTGTGACGTTTTCGAATCATTAAAAATGATAGGAAATTGACTAATTCTTGCTAAAAAGAAGTCACAAAGTTCGTTTCTACATGAACAGGAAGTCCAATATACACGTTTCTGTATTGAACACAGAAACGTGTATATTGGACTTCCTGTTCATGTAGAACGCAGTTTTGGTCCAGATCTCTAGACAGATAAATGTTGGTCATATTTTGAAATTGATGTCAATTGATCATCAATCTCCATCTCAGGGTAAAACTTGTTTTCTCTTTCATTTTCTTCTAAACTGACTTGTGACAGAATGGGAAAACTAGCAAAATTGATTTTCCAGATCTCAATTTTCCGGTAAAAGGGGCTAGTCGACTGTAAAATAATTGTAGCACTGAATATAACTTGTAAATCTTAACAAAATGTTATCACCTTAACTCAAAACGTAATCCTGAATTGTACACTTCACATGAATGCTTAGTAAAGACCTACCACAAGAAAGTATAGTAGATCCCAAGTTCAATCCATGCACGTGCCTACGAATACGTCCACGTACGGGTTCATCGAGAAATATACTGACAAGTCCAGTTTAACTTCATATAAGTTAATACATTTTTTTTTTAAATTTGAAATATGTTTCCACAACACGTAAACTCAAAGTGTACAAAATGATACCATTAAATGAAGAAGAAGGATTACAAATGTACTTATACAGCAGTATATATACTAGGTTATACCAGGGTTTAAACACCTTTCTGGTTATACCATGGACTTACTAGAAATATCGACCTTTTACACGACATTTAAAGAAAGTATCCCCCACCCGCCATGACTTTATTAATTTTCTTTATTTTTTCAGAAACAAGGAAAAACAGGAGATTCTATGGAAATATTCCCTGGAATGCTTAAAGGATCACATCACAGAGGATGTCATGAAGGAACTCGCATCAACATAAGTCACCTGGGCCCCATTTCACAGAACTTGTCATCAGTGACAAATGACAGTTTTTTTTATAAGCTACTGAAATCCTTGCTTTTGATTGGTTATCAGTAGATTTGTCACTGATTTTTATCATTTTTCATTCAAAAAGGCTTTGTGAAACGGGTTCCTGGACCCTTCGGACAATTGTTTATATTTGTTTAAAGGTGACATAATGCCTGTGCAATAAATTCTCTAAAAGTCTTTGTCATGACTGGATAAACATTGTCGATAGGTGGCCCTATGTTATATGAACCACCGAGACAACTGGTATAACTTCACCTGACTGCCAAGAAAGCACTTGTATGATGTTACGTAACCAGGGAACCGACGGCTTTAAGTCCTCTCCGCGGGATTTAGTAACAAGGATTAATGTCTTACCAAAGAGCAATATCGCTTCGAATTGGTTGCGAACCCAGGACCTCTCGGGTACGATACCACCGCTTGGCCACCGAGCCATCGTGCCTCCTCGATATATCGATGGTATATATGATATTGAAATTTAAAGGTACAGCCCAATAAACAAAACACTAAAAAGTAACCTCTTTTGGGAGTGTATTTTAAGTGATTTTAAAGTATGGTGCCTTTTGAACTAGATTTAAACGTTATCGACACGTGCCTTCATTTAAACAAAAAGGTACTCCTGTTCACGTTTTCATCTAACCTAAAAACCACCAATTTATCACACGACTGGAGTAACGTGATTCCACTTACCTCTGTAAATCAAGTGTTTATGACCAAATAACCACTTGACCAAGCAACGAGTTTTTTGTCCGTTAACCGATGGTGGTGATAAATAAGTAATTATTTGGTCTTGTAAGCACCTTTATCGTTGGTTTCACAGGTTGTCCAAGGTTGATGGTAATAATCACGTTACTTACCCCGGCTAATCGTCTTATTGTTCTGTCCGTGAATCTCTGGTTATATTAAATTAGTAATTCTGAGGTGTCTTACACACCTCTTTAAATGGTTTCAAAGTTACCATAACTTTCTTGGTTATGATCACGTAGCTAAAACTGATTACTAATATAAGCTGTGAATCCGTGATATTTAGGTGTGAAAAATAAGTAATTACTAGGTGTCTTAAAACACCTATTTAAATGGTAGTCAAAGTTGCCAGCAGTTCCGCGGTGATGATCTCGTGACTCAAACGGATTATTAATCTAAGCTGGGCATACGTGACTTTTAGGTTTGAAAAATTAGTAATTATTAGGTGTCTTAAAACACCTTTTTAAATGGTTTCAAAGTTACCATAAATTTCTTGGTGATGATCACGTAGCTAAAACTGATTACTAATCTAAGCTGTGAATCCGTGATATTTAGGTGTGAAAAATTAGTAATTATTAGATGTCTTAAAACACCTATTTAAATGGTAGTCAAAGTTGCCAGCAGTTCCGCGGTGATGATCTCGTGACTCAAACGGATTAATAATCTAAGCTGGGCATCGGTGATTTTTAGGTGTGAAAAATTAGTCATTATTAGGTGTCTTAAAACACCTATTCAAATGGTAGTCAAACTTGCCAGCAGTTCCGCGGTGATGATCTCGTGACTCAAACGGATTATTAATATAAGCTGGGAATTCCGTGATTTCCAGGTGTGAAAAATGAGTTAATCTTGGGTGTCCTGATGGTTTCACAGTTACCATTTAAGTTCCGTGGTGATAATCCCGTGACGGTTGGCATATTTTCATTGCACCAGTTGATAATTGGTCTGTGTGCATATTTCCAGTTGCACCAGTTGATGACTGACTGTTGTCGTATTTCCAGTTGAACCAGCTGACACCAATTAATTTGCATATTGAATATGGGGTGCGTGCAGATCTATGTTTTTTAACAATTTATCTAAATTTACAGCATATTTCTTAATTACTAATGATTTAGTTATATGCAATTAATTTCGAAAATACTACAAATATAAATTACCAGTTATTAGGACATTTCGCTACTTCGTATAAATTACATTTCATTAAACATGAATAAGGGAAACATTAACTATGACCTAAAATACTTTCAATAAAATACAAGTATATGAAAAAATGTCGATAAATAAAATTATGTAAGTCTTCTTATTACCAATGCCTTTACATTGGAAATACAGACGTACCAGTATTGAATTGTTGTTGCCGTTCAACTGGTTGGAAGTCTTACCAAATGGGTTCTAATGGCAGAGCTAGACCAGTTGAATTCTAACTGGCCTGGATCATTTAGCCCATTTTAATTTCCAGGGTTACCAGTTGGCATTAACTGGTTAATCAACTGGACCAGTTACAACTAGCTTCCTCTTCTGGGATTTTTGCACCCACCCATCCACCCCCCCCCCCACCCCCTCTAATCCAAAACTGCTTCCGGCGCGCATGGACGTAATTATGGAAGATCCAAAACACGATGTTCAGAAACGGGATGAGAACGTCATTATTTTGGTTCATTTATTGTGTAACATTTGCGTAATTATTGGGTTGAACGCGGGTTACAGTAATATATTTCCTCTTCGACGTAAATTTCACGTGAATGAAGAACATGATTCCTCTAAAGTCAGCCTCGTAATATTCACGTGAATTTCACGCAGATATTTTGACTAAAACTATCACTAACGCTTCACGTGTTTCTGTGACGCGATAATTTCGTTTATGAAGATGTAATTTCATGTCCAAACAAACACGGGAGTATTATACCCCATTCACAGTGGTTTTGAAATTTGTAGCGGCGTTGTAGCGGAGCGGCGACACCGCCATAACACCGCTACAAATGCATTCACAGTAGAAAAGTTATCCCGCTGCAGCAGCGGGATAAATATCATGTACCCATTCACGCTGCAGCGGGTGATTTTTATTACCTCCGTAACAAACACGTGTATGCATGGCTCATGACCCGCGAGTGACTCCGATATGACCGGAAATACTTCAGCGCGGGGTTTTCGATTGCTTGAAATTGCGCGCGCTAGCATGTCAAGTTGCTTTTTGTATCCTCGATCATATTACTTTTTAAAAAACTAGCATTTTTATTGCTTCCAGTCAGAATATTTTAATTTTTGAAGTGTGAAATATTTTTATTTGGATAATTATAATATCTACATAATAATAAAATCAATTTAAATCCACTGGTTACTTTATTTCTATTTCACTTTATGTTCCCCATTGCTGGAGAAAAGAGGTCAGTGATAGGTAAGTAAACAAATCACACGTGTTTGTCGCGGTGTTATAGCGGAGAGCCTTCACACTGAGTAAACACCGCGACAGCAGCGGGACTGTCCCGCTGCTGTAGCTAGGCGTGCCTAGCGATAGTTTGTGTCGGCGTTATCGCTAGGCGGTGTTATCCCGCGATAGTTTATAACGGGTCCGAGCCTTCACACTGAAGACAACACCGCGACAGCAGCGGGACAGTCCCGCTGCTGTCGCGGTGTTTGAGGCCACTGTGAATGGGGTATTAGATTTACAAACCATGGTCTCCAAGGTAGGGATAATCACGTTATTATAATGGTGATATTGCAGTGACAATTGCGTGATTTAGTGTACGTGTGTTTTAAGTGACCTAGTGCAATAAACGTATTAACACATTTACGTAAATGTCCGGTGTTTGAAGAACGTACATTAACTCTCCTCAAGTCGATACCTTGATATTGACGTGATTTTCACGTGATTTTGTTTATTGGGAGTGTAAATAAAAATAAATGAAAATATAAAGGGTGAAATAGTGCATTATGTTCGATATAAACGATGTTCGATATAAACGATGTGGTAGATACGAATTTTATCAATTTATGTTAATATACCGATAATATATACATGTCTAGTGCGAATCCTGAATATATTGAAGTAGATATTAACCAATAAGTGTTATAATGACGATGATAACAACGATAACCATAAAGTAAAAGTGGGCACAATAATACATTTGAGTTATAATATATATATAATGGATAAGAAGATAAGTTTTAATCGGATATAAACATATATATACATGTATACTGTAGTGGAAAATGATTGTGACAATGTGATTTATTCCTGAATGATAAAGTTTATATCCTCTTGATCCATTTCTAAGACTCTTTAGATTGATCAACAAATTTCGAGAAGATATAAATTATATTTATCAAGTAAGCAAATATTAATGGTAATGGTACAAACTATCACCGCCGAGATGATCACGGGGCTACTATCATCCCGAACCGCCATGATGGTAGCCCCGAGATCACCGAGGCGATGATAGTTTGTATACATTGCCCGAGTACAGGAGGTTAATATTTGTTTTATATCCCACATCGGCAATAGCAAATAAGGTCTTTTTTAAAGTGAATTTTACATAATTAAAAGAACTGATTCTGCAGACAGTTTACCTTCATGCATACATGTAATAAAGTCGATCGGATGCGCGCTCATTTGACATTGACATTGACATTTCGCTTAAACTACTTTGCTACGCTTATTCAATGGGCACGTGGGGCAGCAGCAAAAAAATACTGTACCAAAGTCCTATCGCAGGGAGATAGTACTTATCTATCATTGATCATGTGACCTCATTTTATAGACCAATCAGATTGCAAGATTCTTAGTATGCGGGATATAAAATGAACTATATCGTCACAATCATTTCATGAAAAGAGGAGAGAAAAGTTATTCCAATGTTATTGGAATTATTGTATACACACATACAGGTAAATGTAAAAAAAAAAAAAAAAAATCAAGATTAGTATTGCATTTGTGATTAATTAACACATTACTAGAGTAGGTATCTTACCATTTGTGTAAACCACACATAAAAGACCATTACAAAATTTAATAGAATGATACATTATTTTTGAACAGCGAATTAATGTCGTATTTTGTTGAACAGGAGGATAAACTGCTCGAAACAGTTGATATTAAAGACAATTAAGCATTACAGGGTTCATGAATTTGCATATTTAAAATAGAACTGTATCTAAAATGCTATGATGTACAATATTATCATCTTTATTATAATTATAATTTCTTTTTTTTTGTAATTGTTTGCAAAAGTGACACTATATGGAAGGAAAAAATAATCTGTTACAATTTTATAATAAATCTTTTTATAACAAAAAACTGTGTGGCTCAAACGAGAACGATCTTCTCTAGTCTGTGATTATTACTCAGTAAATATATGCAATCATAACAATAACACTCGCGATAAAAGTAGTAATGAGAATCGAGGAATTGACTCATGGTTTCTATATCGACAGTGTTTTTTTTTTAATCGTGGAATCGTTTCTTTCTTTTGAATTAAGACTTTTGATACCATAATAGCAAACTATTCTTGAGGAAAGCAGAACAATCAGAGAAGTAGACTGATGAAAGTTTGAATGAAATCGAGAAAAGAGAGAGAAAGTTATGAATTTCAGAAAGTCACAATCACTATTGGTATGGGCTCTTCAAAGTGGCTGAATCGGTAATGCCTTTGTGATGAAGTAACGGATAACTTTCCCCATTTGTTCCAACAACAAAAATGAGTAAAATTTCAAATGTTCAAAAATATATGACTCAGGTGGCTCTTTTTTCTTTGGTGAACTTATAATAATATCCCTATCGATGATTTGAGTATCAAACCAAAGGAGAAGGAAATTATGAAAAAACAGATAGGCCTATTAATTATATATTTTAATACGACAAACGACAAGCGGGAGAATTATCCGCGACCACGTCATAGTCTACTGACCAAACTGCCAATTTGAGATTCGCATAGAATATTGATCTCACATTTCAAACATTCATAACTTTCTTATTATAGGTCTGTTTTATTTCAAACTTTCGCCATTCTGTTGATCTTATTCTTCTGCGTTCACACTAATGGACTTATGAGAAGGGATGGATTGTCCTTCATGTTCATTAAGCATGCACATGGATTGATCAGGAATTGTCAAGGTTGGTTTAGACGAATACAAATTTGCTCTAATATATTTCACTGTTGATATTAATTGTTTGCCTCAGCCGCCACAGTCCCAAGCTACGCAAATGATGGAGAGTCAAGGTTAAAAAATGACATCAAAATAAAGTAAGTGTGAAAGAGATAAAATAATATAATTAAAATGGAAAGACATGTAGTACTTTAGTGTGTTTCACGTTCTACATACTCAACAAACAAATAATCTTAAGTTGCTCTTTTTTTCCGCAAAGGACTTCCAGTATTATAGAGTAAATATGAAAAAGAATGGTACCGTGAAAACCAGAGCAATTACAAAAAAAGGAGAAAAACTAACCAACCAACCAAACAAACAAACAAGCAAACAACAATAATATGAAGAACAACAAAATGGATAGTTCGCAGTTAGGAAAGAATTTAAGCTAGCCACTAGGTCACTGGTTCACAAACATAACAAACAGATTTAGAAGAGAGAGAGAGAGAAAAAGAGAAAGAGAGATACAAGTATAGAGAAAGACATATTTATATATATATAGAGAGAGAGAGATGGAGAGAGAGAGAGAGAGAGAGAGCGGGTTAAATAGAGAGAGACAGAGAGAGGTAGATAAATATATAAAGAGTGATAGATAGGGAGATATAAATACAGCCACGATAGAATAAACCTTTCATTGAAATCTATTGCGTTAGGGATTAAATGATGTAACCGTTACTGGGTGTGATTCGGAATTGGGTGGTCTATAGATATTAATTAGTTGCAGGCGAAATGATTTACATGAGATAGAATATTCTGCGAACTCGAAGGAGTCCTTTACACCCGCGGTAACTTGATAGACGTCGATTGTCTCTTTATAATGGTTCGAATCTTAACCCAGCATTACCGTCTTTTGGCAAGACATCTATCTACATTATATATTGATACAAAAATATATATGACCTTCTGAAACGTCTGAAACTTCGAATGTATATTTTAAGACTTTATTCATATATAACACACACAACTTATCTAGAAAAAAGCCCCTTTTCAATATGCTTGTATATAATCGGAGATGGGGGTGACGTGGATAGCGGTTCATTTCGAAGGGTTGAGGGTTCGAATCTCAGCCCGGCACTACCGTCTTTTGGCAAGACATCAATCCACATTTGCCACTCACCACCCAGGTGTAAATGGGTATCTGGAAATCGCTAGGGTAATAATATTTGTAGGGCCTTCAAGGCGAATAGCACTGATGCCGATGAGGCTTCCCTGGGTAAATTATTACAGTGGAACCTCAGTATAAGAGCTCTGATCTAACGAGGTATTCGTACTCACTAGGAGAGTTTGCTAGTCGGCCCAGCTCTTTATATTCTTTTTTTGTTTAACCCTGATATAACAATATTCCTGATATAACAAGGTAATTTCCTTGACGCGCAAGACCTCGTTATAACGAATTTCCACTGTATTATCATTGTTTTGAAAGAATAGGCCTGCATTTAGGTTTATATGGTTTCTAGTAAAGTATTTCGGCATAGGTCATTTAATCAACAGAGCATAGAGATGAATAGTTATTATTGCCTTGCTCTTTCAATTTCTGTGGCTGCGCCCCTTCGCCTTTGTGCGACAAATCATATACATCATATCGCGATCTCACCGTATTAAATAGGGACTTTTAGATTGAGTGGACGAGAACACGACGAACGCCGACTGATCATGCATGTCAACGTACTCAACTGCCCATGTTGACTACAATTAGAAATCTTTTAGATTGTACTCGACGATAGTACATGCATGCAGGAAGTAACACTATGAACATGACGGACAAAGAAAGAGGACAAGATATACAGTTCCTCATTCTACCCTCAACAATAGGCCATTTTCGTAATGTAACCAAATTTAATGCATACGTCTTTGTGAAGTGCCTAAATACAAATTATTTCATTCACCTGATAAGAATAATAGTATTTCAATAGACAGAATTCAAACTGCATACATTAGTTGTTGTCAGGTTGGACAAGCATTATGGCTTGACCTACCTAGCAACACTTAATATATGCAGTTGCATTCTGACTATTGAAATACTATTATTCCTATCAGGTGAATAAAATAATTTGTATTGAGGCACTTCACAAACACTTATGCATTGAATTTGGTTACATTACGAAAATGGCATATTGCTGTGGTAGAACATGCATGTGGCACCTGTTCTACACATTTGCACATAATAGCAGGGAAGGGATGTTCCTTTGTCTACCTGAGGAACTGTATATTTTATGCACACGCGGCATATACTAGTACCGTACTAGATTTAGGAAAATCAAGGTTTACGCATTCTCGATCGCCGACTGAGACGACGTACGCATGCGCAGTGCCTTAAAATGACGTCACACGTTGCAGTCAAAGCTGTCGACGTGCAAATCTAAAAGTCCCTACTACTAGAGTTCGTGGACATCCCATAGAAACACGTGTTTATTCTATACCACACGTTTCAATGGGATGTCAAAGAAGTTAGACTTATGACGGTTTCGAGAAACGGCCTCTGCCTTTTGTGCATGATAGGATTCCGAAACGGGAATGTGTTCACTCGTATTCTACAGATCTAAGTTGATAGCATCGATTGGATTATGTCCCTACAATATGAGAAGAAAGGAAAACAACGCCATTGACATCAAACTCAAAGGTGAGTGTTATTTATTTTGTTCTGTGTTATTCATGTTGGTTATTACAGTATAGGTTAACTTATGTCACTAATCGAAATCAATGTGCTACTTATTGTAGTAATTAGTATGTTAATTACAAAACTAATTCATGTGTTAAGTGTTGCGCCAATCAAAATCAATGTATTTATACTTGTACTACTGAATGTGTAATGTGTATCTAATTAATTTGTAAAATATGCTGCTATGTGCCATAATCCTACGTATAAGTTCATTTGTATTTCTTAAATCTTAGTTGTCTCTTTTCACGGAGCAAAATTTCCTCAACCCCATCCAAGTTTGTACATTGTCCTACAAATACACCACTATAAAACCAATTTTTTAAAATAATAATTGTAAAATGCACATTTAAGAACTTTAGCTACTCTCCATGCATTTATAAATGATTATAATTCATTAATTCAACCGAAGCTATAAGCATTTTCATTTACTATTTGTTTAACCTTATCCACGCAGCCTTCGCATCACCGTACATGTACACAATGCTAGGGCGCTTTAGCAAAGCGACGGAAGGCAAAGAGGACGGGAGAATTCACTCAACCGAGATCAATTAATGTATGCAGTTCGGATTCTGTCTATTGAAATACTATTATTCTTATCAGGTGAATGAAATAATTTATATTGAGGCACTTCCCAAAGACTTATGGATTAAATTTGGTTGCATTACGAAAATGGCCTATTGTACGGCGATACAACTCTTCCGTCGAGTTTAGGGAACGAACGCTATTGGCCCTAATTTACAAAGGAGGTTTGTCGTAGGTTTATGTACGTCATATGACGCGTTTTGCCCCCCTTTTTTTATAAACCTGGGTTTGTAAAAACGCGTCGAAACGCGTCATATGACGCACGAAAAGCTATGTTTGTCGACAAACCTCCATAGTGAATTCGGGCCATAATGGCTGAGAACGGTCGTGAAAATCAACAAGACGGAGAAAGTTTTGCTTAGCACATGCGCACATTGATTATTTTGCTCGGTTACCCTCGTCTTTGCCTTCCGTCGTGTTTGCAAAAGCACTCTATATCCCGGCCCCCCCACTCAGTGTTATTTAGGGTACGCATATGCGTGTTCCAACCGACCCCCCCTTTTCAGCAAAAGTCCGGTGTGTAAAGTCAATACGGCTCGACCTTTTTCTTTTGTATACGAGCCTTTTTCCGCACCCCCCCTTTTCAGCAAAAGTCCGGTGTGTAAAGTCAATACGGCTCGACCTTTTTCTTTTGTTACGAAAAGGACATTTTGGCAACACGCATGCGGTCATTTTGAAACCTGAGTGGGGGGGCCGGGCTCTATATACAGGTTACAAATGAAGACGGGAGCATAGTACAGGACGATCTCGGTGAGTGATTTCTCCGTCGTCTTTGCCTTCCGTCGCGTTGCTTAAGGGCCCTCTTCTGTCTCGACCTCTTCTAGGTTTTGGTATAGAGTAACGAAGTGTGACGTCATACTGGCCAAGTTGTCAAGGTTGCTGTGTTTCCAAATAGTTCTGTGCTAACTATGGTGTGGTGATCACATCAGTCTCAAACACTGAATTTGTCCTGCTCCAGCCCGTTGCTTGAATGACTTCACGGTAAACTTCATGTGCTGTCTTTTGTTTACAACCAGTAACTTGGACGACAAGTGAATATGACCTAACATTTCGGTACTCTATCGATCATAACAGTGAGATTTCTCACGGTGATAGTAAAGTATCTATATTTTTTTCTCCAACAGAATGAAAGTGTGATTAAATTAGGGGCAGACCTGACCGTATTTTTTTTTATTGCGAACACTTATTTATGTATGACTGAAGCGCTTTTTAAGTATTTACCAAGCTATTAAGATATTATATCAACATGTAAACATGTTGGTTTACATAGCAACATGTATGAACATATTATATCAATTCAAAATTTAAATATATCGTTGAATCTTGTATCATTATCATATTTTTGGATAACTTCTTCTTCATACCACGACCATTGTATCAAAGGTTAGCATGGGGTCACAGCCTAGTCAACCGAGTCTCCCAGAGGTCGATCTTGAGGGCAAGGTGGTCGTTGTTACAGGTGCCAACACAGGTAACAGAATGCAAATAATATACATCAGTGAGGGCATTAGTAAGAATTACCCACACGAGGTACCTTCGGAACAGTCCAAACACCCTCGTAGTGTCAGTTAGAATACCTTGCCTTTATCAATCATTCATTTCAACGTAATGCCACAAATATATTTAATAATTGAAACTTCTCCCAGGAAGCATTACATTTATAAAAAAACTCATCAAAGTAGTTTTAGATTATTCTCCAGAATCCGGAACCACTGAACCCTTCGCTTGAAGGAAGGTTTTAATTGATATTGATTCCGATATGAATTACTTCATAGCACCTTAGAGAACAGGGACCCGTTTTACAAAACTTGTCATCAGTGACAAATGACAGTCTTTGTTATAAGCTACATAAATCCTTGCTTCTGATTGGTTATCAGCAGATTTGTCCTTGATTTTTGTCATTTGCCATTGAAAAAAGGCTTTGTGAAACGGGTCCCTGTAGGGTTGGTCATCAGTTTTTTGAAAGGTGCGAAAATCGTATTGACGCGCCGGACTTCATATAACACATCCAACAGGGTATTGAAAACGCGCATAAGATGATCGTTTTAATGATTCGAATTTACGAGACTACTGATAAGATGGAGGGTACGGGATGTCCAAGCGTTCATGAATTCCACACGCTTCATGAGCGCAAATGATAATGACGATATCCCCAGGGAGGTGTTTTAGAATACCTGATATCCCATTGACTCCTTGTGTTCAACGGCTCCAAGATGAATATCAGTTCATTTAATCCGTACATGATACAAAACTCATCTCTCTGTGTTACATTGTATTTATCTCGGGAAAGATGTATCGAAGACTTCAGAGGGGGGGGGGGGGGGGGGGGGGGAGGGTGTTTCACAAAATGGGTCATCGGTGCCAAATGCCACTTCTTGTTATAAGCTACTGAAATCCTTGCTTCTGATTGGTTTTCAACAGATTTGTCACTGATATTTGACATTTGTCATTGTAAAAGGCTTTGTGAAACGGATCCCAGGATTTTATATATAATTCTTTACAATGCAAGATTAATCTATACTGGCGTTAAAGGGGTTGTCATGGAGGTAGTTAAGATCATTTAGTAAAGACAATGTGTAATTACTAAAAAGGATCTTTCCATCAATATTGTTTTGGGCCAATCTGCACGTGTGGCAAACGAACAACCGTGCCAACTGGCACTGATGGCGAATGAAAGGTCAATAATATATTAACCCTTTGTTTATACGCTTCATCAGGCATTGGATATGAGACAGCAAAAGCACTGGCTCAGGTGGGGGCAAAGGTCATTCTAGCGTGCCGATCTGAATCTAAAGCCAATCAGGTGAGAAATTATCACAATTACAGTTATCATAATCACAAATATTATGATATGATATGAGGTGTATACTGTATGCAGGACTTTTAAAGGGTGATGATAACGATGATAATAGATAATAATAACAACGATCTTACTACCTCTTCTACTACTACTACTAATTTTACTTCTTCTACTGCTAGTATGCTACTAAAACGACAGCTACTGCTATTTACTACTACTACTGCTTCTACGTAAACTACTACTGCTGCTACTACTCCTATTCAGTACTACTGCTACTTCTACTTCTACCAGCTAATGCTACTTACTTTTTAAGAAACTGCTACAACTACTACTACTCCTATTTACTACTACTACTACTTACTACTACTACAGAAACTACATATCGAAACGTCGTATCATCCGCTCAATCTGACTTGCGTGCATAGAACAAAATGAGCATTTTGGCATGAAAAAGTGAGGTTTTCTATATAAAAAAAGTGCATTTCTTTCCAGCATTGGGCTGCCCGGGAGTATCCGGAAATTAGAAAATCACGCGGGCCAATATTTCGCTCGGTGGGGGTCAGGGGGGGGGGGGGTGTTGCCAACTGTTGACTGTTGACAACTGCCACTACTACTATACTATTACGACAACTGCTACTACTACTACTAGTAGTAGTAATTTTGGAGTAAAATATATATAGAACGAGAATCACTTTCGACTGTTAAATGATTAAAACAATTAACTGATTTGTTTCAATTATTCAATTCTCAAGTTCTTTCCATCAAATGACTCTTATATGATTCTTTACAAAAAATGCATTTCAGGCCATTGATAGAATGAAGAGAGAACACGAAGAAGAAAAATCTGATACTACGAAGCAGAAAGTACAAATAAAGGCAAGTATATGTGGATATGTTGCACTGCCAGTGCCTTAAAAGGACGTCGTACATGACTGCCAGTGCCTTAAAAGGAAGTCAAACGCCCACGTCCACGCAAATCGAAAAGTCCGTAATAGGGACTTTTAGATTTGCACGAAAACAATTTGGATTGCTACGGTCGACGTCCTTTTAATGCACTGCCTTGATGGACCTCACACGTATCAGTCCACGCAAATCTAACAGTCCCTACTGTCACCGTCCGAAAGACGTGACTCGGTTTCGAACCAGGGTCATCTGAGCAAGTTGGCAGGCGAAGACAGAGAGCTGACGGAGTGAACGTGCCACTAGTCCAACTCACATCTCCTTATATGGATATGGGATAAAAGTAGATTTGACATGGTTGTTGCTAAGGGGGAGGGGGATGGGGTAGAGGGTGTGCTCTATAAAAAAATCCATCCTCAAATTGTAAAATATGATGGCCGTTTTAAAAGCTGGTTAAAACAATCTTTCTGCTTAAGATACAATAACACTTGATATTATTAAGCCTATTCTATTATCTGCTTGTCTGAATCTAAAATGAAACTATCATTTTATAATATATAATTAACCATTTCCAATAGTAATAATTGAGCAATTCTTGAAGAAAAAAAAAGAAGAAAAAGTGACATGTAAACTCATGATATGATTTGAAAAGGTCAGCGTGTTTTAAAACATTGCTAAAGTTTTTGATTTTCTCCCTCTTTTTTCCCCAGATAATTCTTGTCAGTTATGTATGTTCGAATCTTACATATTTCAATAGAATGTTATGCTAACTTTCTAAAGTATTAATTTAATTTTGTTTAATAATTAGTCTCTAATTGGTCATTCATGTATTGCAATGCCCCTTACATACCTTTCTTTACTCCCATTTCACAGGTCGATGACCTCCACGTTGAATTCATGACCCTTGACCTTGCGTCCTTAGAAAGTACAATGACCTTCATAGAAGCCTATAAGAGCAGAGGTCTTTCTCTCCACGTTCTTGTGTGCAACGCTGGTATCTTCTGTGGTACCAAAGGTAAAACAACATTGAAATTCCTCACAATTATGTGAGCTGCCTTGCTGTAGGTAGCATTGCTTAACTTATTCAAGCGGATTAATTATGAAAACCTAATGAAATATAGAGAAGTACATCATTTTTTAAACTTATAAAACATGAAATGAATAGGCTTTGGAATCAAAGGTCAATATTTCGATATTTAAAAACTATTAGTATTTAATATTGAGTGTAAGAAGTTTACTGCAGTTATTACATTCAATTCAATATATTAATTTCATAGAATACAAAGATATAATTTAGAATAAAACTGTTCCCGGAAATCACATTCAAAAGCCAATGGCTTGCCCCCCCCCCCCCCCCCAAAAAAAAAAAAAAACGGATTCCCCTTGCAATCGTGATAATGAAACAGCATATATAGAATACAAACACATAATAATACGAAACGATAATTTAAAAGCACATTACAAGGAGTAAACAAATACAATTTGCACTGAACGTATCAAGTCAAGTCAAGTGAAGATTTATTCAGTCCATTCAATAAAAAAACATATATGCATATAAAAGATATTACAAGTGTAAAAAAGAAAGAATTAAAAGTTATACAAACATCAGAAGGGCACTGATCAATACATTTAAATGTAAAGAATTCAAATGGAATTTGAGTCCTCGAAATGCTATCAGATAGTTTTTCTCTGTTGTCTCTTTTCTTAGAATAATGTATTTCAATGATCTTCATTTTTATATTCCTTTCTTCAGCTCTGACGTCAGACGGATACGAAGCTCACTTTCAGATCAACTATCTCTCCCACTTCTTACTCATCCTCCATCTCTTACCCGTCCTGCAGAGTTCGGGTCCAGGATCTCGAGTGGTATCCGTGTCGTCCCATATGTATCGGTTCGCCAGCTGGAATGTAGATGATATGCAGTGTTTGGAGGACTCCGACTTGAAGAAACGTTACGCTACCTCGAAATGCTATCAGGTAATCTTTCTACTTTTTTTTCTTTCTTTTTTTTGATCTTCAATAAGCCAGTTAATGGTTACAGTTTGAGCATGGGCAGATAAAGGTCATTGCAGAACATATTTTGAAATACACGGAGACGAAATACTGGGTACGTGCTCATGAAAGTTATGTAATAATTATGCACAAGCAGTGCACTCCATGATACACAGGTGGAAGTATTCTTTCAAAAGGGGAAACAAAGGCTTTTTATATGGCGCCTCCATCGCTTTAGGAGTGATTATTTCAAAATGGACAAAGTGGGACCTCTTCATGTTTTGAAGATCTGTGGATATTCGGGTTCATTGCAGTAATGTGCTAACCGGGAAGTGGTCTATTGATACGTTCCAATTTACACAAGTGTATTTTTTATGAAATAGTCAAACAAAACTTTTGCATAAGTTATGATATACATATACAGTTTATGTATACTCTTGTCAATATGTTGCTTTGTTGTGTTTTTCGTAACTCAAGAAAAAAAGAAGGACTGGTTGAATTGAGGTCTTTGTTGAATGCTTGTAGATGTAAGCTTTGATATATTTCACATTCTAAGGAAACAGAAGTCAAGACAAGACAAGTAATTGTCTTCACACACATAACATGATAAGGCTATCAATAACTAAACACCTAGCTTGAGCACATGTTAGTGAAGTATAATGAAGAAGTTAACAATAATAATAATTTATAGTAAACTAATACAAAAAGTTGTAATATAGAATTCCATTACTTATTTTGTTGTCGAACGAGAATATACTTATTCTCTTTAAAATGTACGCACTTATTAAGGTCTTTTTGCAGGACTTTAAACCAAATTGCCACTCTCCACCCGAGGGGTAATTGGGTACCTTTGGGGATCGCTGAAGGCCAATGTGTTATAAGATACATAAATAATAAGCATATTACATTAATCCTCCATAACCTTGCACTTCGCCAATAACAAAGGTCAAGGTAAATCTTTATCTCTCACACACCGGGCAAGTATCATAATCACAGAAACGTAGAGCAGCAGAAGTGAGAGCAAGACGCCCTCACATGCAGCCTGGCGGAAATCATCGGAATCGATGGATAGCGCCGATAAACCCAACAACAACAACAACAACAAAGTACACGTCATCATAAAACAAAAACTACCGCGGTGTACCGCTGCATATCTGACCGCTGTTTTACCCTGTTCGTAATTACACTGCAGACTCCGAGTCCACATTAATACAAAGATGTATAAGCAACGAGGAGTATACAAAATAATAACACACATCAGTGAGGGAATTAGTAAAAATTACCCACACAATGTATCTTTGAAACAGTCTAACCCCTCGAGGTGGTAGCCGAGGTTGTTTGGACTGTTTCGAATATACCGAGTCAGTTTACTCACTAATGCCAGAACAAAAGTATGTGTATTATTTGTTTTATTTGTGTTATACAATGATGTGTTTTTACATGATTTTACTAATGACCGGTCATTAGTAAAATTACGTGTTCGGCAAAATCACTGCCTGGTCACGTGTACCCTCTCAACCAATCATTTGATTATGATCCGCTTCATCATCTTATAATCACTAGTGTTATCCCTCACAGATAATGCACATGTTCTCATTGGCTCAACGTTTGGAAGAAAAGGGGGTCAGTGTGTTTTCGCTACACCCTGGTGTGGTTGATACAGATATTTGCATGCGTGGTGGGCCGGAGGTACCGCTGCTGACGAAAATTCGCAGGACCCTTGGGGCCAGTAAGTGTCACTAACAAAAAAAGAGGTTGTGTTTCTTACTATTATTTTGGTTTTTATTTTTTATTTTTATCATTTTTCTCTCAGTTAATTTGTATTCATTCCATTTCTAAAATATACAAACAGTTGAACGTGACTAACATACAAATGTATACGTGTTTAAATTCCGGGGTAATAATTGTTGAAGATAATAGCAGGAGGCAGTCTATCATTATCATTGAAGAACAAAATCCTATTTGGAAGAAAATAACAAGGGAAACTTAAAAATAAGGTCCGTGCTTAAGAGACCATCTATAAATAAACTATCTATAAATAGTCCTTCTGTATATTTCATTTATTTACAAATGCAATATATCAATTTGAAGAGAGAAAAGATATGAAAAACATAATTAACACATGAAAAACAAATAATAAATAAAGTATAACTACGGATAGTTGGATGTGGAAAATAAACATAATCTATCGTATCAATTAGAAATGTTGAGGACTCCGTTCGAGGGTGCGCTTACATCGCTTCACGCCGCCGCTAGCCCGGTATATGATGGAAAGACTGCGATCTACTTTGAAAGCTCAACGCCCCAGGATGTCACAGCTATTGGCAGGTATACTCCCCCCCCCCCCCCCCACACATACACACACATACATACATTCTCTCTCGTTCTATTTCTCCCTGTCTCTCTCTCCTTTTTTTTCTTTCTCTCTCTCTTCCTCCTCTTTCTCTTGTCTGTGTTTCTCTCCCTCCTTACCCTTCTCCTCTCTCTTATTTCTCTGTAGATAACATTGATGTCAAGACAATATTTTAACCATTTACACAATATTCAGATGAGTATTTTATTTAGAATATGACTTCTTTTATCTTTTTCTGTTTTACATTTCAAATTACAGAAACAAGGAAAAACAGGAGATTCTATGGAAATATTCTCTTGAATGCCTCAAGGATTACATTACAGAAGATATTTTGACGGAACTAGCATAAACATACAACATTAGTCTAGAATGTTAGGCTTGTTGGATATAACGGCGTTTTACCTTTGCTCAACGTAGCGGTTTTATGCTATTGTATAAATAATGTCGATAGAGGGCGTTTACGCTAAGCGTGTTGGGACAATGGACATTCATAAACGGTATGTTGGTTATCTGCTTTCGATGAGAGTAAAGTGGTTTAAACCTAACCGTTATCCACAGTATGCGCAGAACGCGTCATTAGAGTATTGCTTAAAATCTTTTTTCTAAAAATTCTTTTTCCAATTGCTAGGCATTCTCTTGTAACATTCCAAAAGAAAAAAGGTAATCATTATAAATTATAACAAACAAATTAGTTTGGCATCTGTAAAACAACTCCACTTTTATCTAATATGTTACTAAGTTTTACACATTTTAAACAAGGCATGTTTAAAAAATGATGTAGTATTACAATTATTTCCTTGTTATTCCAAATGATCTGATTGCTTATAACATGCTTTTCAGAGGAGCGTGTTTTTTAAAGACTGCCAGGTAGTACCACTGAGGCAATGTTGGCTGGAGAGTGTTAACATAATTCCAAAAAAGAAGAAAAAAATGCTTACCAAAAGAACCTAATAAATACGATACAATATGTTTCAAGCCTTTGGATTTGGAAGTAAAGTAAAGCAAAGTAATTACCCATTTTATAATCATGTTGGGCCTGTACCCTTGAATTCATGCACACTATTTTCAATCTACCTTCCCCATAATTTGTAATTAATATTTCACTGTTCATTCTGTCAGGACAATCCCTTCAAAAAGTAAAAATCATTTTCCCCTGCTGTAGACTTTTATTTATAATGTGTGAGCACATCTCCTCGCCCACCCCTAGACATCTTGGCTACGTTATTAATCTGCTAATCAGATCGATTTATACAAAACAGGAATTCTGTAATGATCAAAATAAAGTCAATGAATGGCCTACCATATCCTACTAAAATGTTTGTATTTGTGAGTGCGGGGGCGTGTGTGAGGGTGGAGGATGTGATTCCTATGTTAGTTTAAATCTAATATTTCCGTAAAAACAAGATTTACCTGAGCTTATAAGCTCGATACACTGCACTGCTTGAACACTGTACGACCTGACTACGATCATATTTTGGATGAATTGTTAACAGCATTCGACAAGAACATTCAAATATATAATAATCTAGGTTCTGAATAGTTATGGCGTTTGGAAAAATCAAATAACAATTTCGGGGGACAGCCAGTTTGCTTGAATGAGACAAATTCATATCGCATATTGGCTCAGAATCGTACTGACGTAATTTCATGTGTACGATCGTCTACGATTTGAAGCCGAACTGGCTCTTACGCCGACTAGAAGGCTCAAATGGACTACAATTCCAATTGTGAATATTCATTTGATTATTTAAAACCCAAAACAGGAAGATGGTATTTGTTTATATGTCCATATCCAATGATGTGATTTCTTTGAAAATCGGATCGCAGGAAGTTCGTATAAATTATCGGTGGTCTTATTAACCTAATATATATTAGAAAATAGGAGAGTTACGCGACTGTGACCGTCTCCATATGTTTACAAATGCCTGCCTGAACTTCTTGTTTTGTGATGCGTATATGAAAGGGTTGGCACAGGAGCTGTAGCTAACAAGGAGATACATGAAGCGGTGAAAGTCGCCCGATAGATAGCCACGTGACACTAGCCCGAGGTTGTAGCAATAGTAACTGGTCTGGTTGGGGCCTGATGTCACCAAAAATACGGCAACTGCTATGGCCATCATCTTCAGCACTTTCCGTCTAGCGACCAGATGGAAGGACGGCTTGAAAGGTGGCAGATTCCGGTCAGAGTTGAAACGTCGCGACTGCCGAAGCAACTTCCGGGCGATGAGGATTTGTGTGAGGAGCATGGTCAATGCGGGTACTGCGAAAACAAACAAAAAGTTCAGAGAACCGTTGGTGATCTGACTATAACGCCGTTAAGATATTAACGTACAGCCGTACTTCGCTCGGTCCAGCCTGATGAAGGTCGAGGTATACTGACCGATGGACGAACCCAGCCAGATGCAAACAACGCCAACGTGGCACGCCCTCTAGTGATCCAACGATTAAACTGCAGAGGGTAGACTACCGCAAGGAAGCGATCACAGCAGATGGCTTGGAGAATGTAAATTGAAGAGAAGATGCACACAAAGCGACTACTATTGAAACCGAGAAAGCCACAATACAAGAATCCTACCCAGCTTCGAGGAACAGTTCTAGCAATTGGAATCGGTAGAAGAAATATGGACGTCAGGAAGTCGGCAACAGCTAGATGCCCTATTAAGATATCAGTCGATCTATTCTGCGAACGTCGAGGAATCAGGATAATGATTACCACTAAGTTTCCTAGGCATCCTATACACGCTGGTACTAACTGAAGAATCGTGTGCCAATCGCCCCAGTCAATTTCGTTCCAAGACCACGTCGGCGAGGCTGAATCATTGGTGGATACTGTAGTCGCCATGGTCTCTTCAAGAATGTAACATCTTGGTAGACACACCGGACGAAGCGCGATTGCTCCCCTAGTTGCTTACTTACAATCATGCATGCATGCACGTGCCTCAATTCTTATCAAACAAACATGTCGGTTGTTTAAAATCCTAGAAATAACAGGCCAGTTTAGACTCAATCGACCAACACTATCAAAACAAAAAAGGCGAACTGAGTAGGAGACAGATCCGAACGTTATCCAGTGGTTTAATTGTCAACTGCTGCCGTGCCTTTAGCCATTGCACCAGATCGAGCCAACGTTATCAATGCACACTTATTGATCCTAGCTCTAGGTCAAGCTTCCGTCCCTAAAGAGTTCACTGTAGATTAAACAAAGTTGTTGTAATGTCAAAACCAATTGGTGGCGGACTTATTATCCCATTGCTTACCGGAACCTGGTGGTCCCTGTGTTGAGTCTAAGTGAATAAGAGTCAACGGGGTATGCACCTGAAACCACAAGAGTCAAAACTTTCTTATGATCCTGTATAGCCTTATTTTCATTCGCAAAATTTGCAATTGAAAATGAGTGCGCATTATAAACTCTTCATTGAAGACACAATTCCATAGCCTCCGCCAGCTTCCATGTTTATTCGAAGTGTATTCTACGTGCAGCATATAGCCATGGTATCTTCAAGAATGTCTTCCATAAGATCTTTCTTATTTTCATTCGCAACCATTGCAATTGAAAAGAAGCGCGCATATATTATAAAATATTCATCGAACATAAAATTAATGTCTTTCGCCGGCCTCAATGTTTTTTCTACGTGGCAGATGATAAACCTCTCTGAGAGTGAAAGATATACAAATAATACATGTTTGCGAGTGCATTAGTGAATATACACTAGCTACACGCAGGTTAAGTCACGCACAGTAGGATAGTGAACGAGACTTGTTAAGTTCATTGTCCGTCTCATTGTGACTTTTTTAACCAAGTGCAGTGCATATCTCTAATGCACGATATAAAACTATGTATTATTTGTTACATAAGATAGGTCTACAATATGAGTATAAAGTCGGGAATTTGACGGTTGTTATCACCAAAATGCTCTCCCCGTGCATACAGGTATGGTACACATTAATGCGCGCACACGTGATCCATTTCGAAGCTTCTCAAATGAACCCATTTTATCAAAAAAGTCCAAACCACTTAACTTGACAAACAATACAATTGCAACATTTTGGCATTGCATAGCATTGGCCGGCGAACATCTCATTACCAATAATAGTACGGCAAACGTTCATAATGTACCTTGATTGAGAACACATACAAGGTAGTGTGGCCGGGGTATGGTGGCATTTAAAATGTGCGTCTCTGACGTACAAGATGTCACCATCCAATGTTATAATGACGTCCCTTTTGTATTATTTCGTCGTCGTTTCGGACTCAGTACGTATTGAATTTGCGAATGTAAATACATTTCATCACTTTCTCGTGGTCAATATTCTGTCATGGTCACTGACAGGTAGTTATCTCATTAACTCAGCTCTAAATTAACATAAGGAAAAGAGGATCATGCCCTGGGGGACCAACGGGCACCGCTTAGGCATTGTTTTCTACATAGAGGAGCAAGTAGCTACAAGTAGTGCAGTGGGGCTTTAAAGGGATATCCAACCCTGAAAGCAAATTACTAAAGAAGAAAGCAGAAAATCAAAGGAGTAGACTGAAAAAGTGTGAAAGAAATCGGACAAAAAAATGAGAAAGTTATGCATTTTTTGTGTGTGTGTGTGTGTGTGTGTATTGCTTTAAATCAAAAATATTTACAATCGTTGTTCATTATAACATTAGATCTGCAAAATAAATACAATACAATTTGAAGTAAACAAATGAACATGTAACAGAATTAATTAAATATCAAATCAAATTAGAGGTCTCCACTTTTGTTTGTGTGTATTCTTTTTTGCTTTTCTGAATGCAATTATACAGTGCGTCCCAGAAAAAACGAAACCGAGAAGTATCGATGTTCTATCATAACTTAATCACAACTATAATTAATGAATGGTACATATTTGGAAAGCTTAGAGTCTCTTCTTTCATGTGATGCTACTCAGCTAATGCATATTTCACGCATGAGTGATTTCAAAGCAATTTGAAGGAAGGAAACGCAAAATACATTTGGCGGGCGGTATCTGAATTTCGAAGAAAAATTCACATTTTTAGAAAGTTGAGTTTCTGCCCTTTCATATGACACCTCAATCAGGAAAAATGAGCGAGGAATGACAAAGTTCTGTTTGTTTAAAGTAGTGCTTGCATTTCCATAATTTTATTAAACGAATTCGTTTTCACTGGCTGCCTGCCGTATCAATAAACGAAATTAACAAAAGACTTAACTCCGTTTCGTTGATAATCAGCCGTAGACGAGAGTCTTCATGCATGGCTGATTGTCAACGAAACGGAGTTAAGTCTTTTGTCAAATCTGCTTTTTGCTACAGCAGGCACCCAGTGAAAACGAATTTGTTTGTTAAAATCATGAAAATGTAAGGGCTACTTTAAACAAACATAACTTTGTTATTCCTGGCTCATTTTTCTTGATTGAGGTATTATATGAAAGAGCAGAAAATAAACTTTCTAGAAATATGAATTTTTCTTTGAAATTCAGATACCGCCCGCCAAATTACTTTTTGGTTTCCTTCCTTCAAATTGCTTTTAACCACTCATGCGTGAAATATGCATCACGTGAGTAGCATCAACTGAAAGAAGAGACTCTAAGCTTTCCAAATATGTATCATTCATTAATTATGGTTGTGATTAAGTTATGATAAAACATCGATACTTCTCGGTTTCGTTTTTTCTGGGACGCACTGTATATTCTACGTGTTGAAGAAAATCTAGTTCTTTTGTAAAACGAAAAAATTAAACATTTTTCTTCATAATTTGTTTCATCAATAAAATATTTTTGCATAAAATATAAATGTATTCATAAGATGGTGAGTTTGTTCACCAAAACCAAAACAAATATCTAGGTATGGCAATTTTGGGGTGTATACATTTTTTCTTAATAAACAAGCATTTATATCAGACCAACATTTTTGAATTATAGAACATGTACAAAACAAATGCAATACATTTTGTGGTTCTTTTTTTACAGAAATTACAGATTGGAGAGTAAATTCTGTTGTGTATACCGATTTTATATAAATAATCATTCGTCGCCAAACGACGGTGGATGAATTTAAATTGAAACACACGAATCTTTGTGGCTAGCGATACCCGATATATAATTTCAAATCTATTCTGCCATTGAACTGAATCTCTAAAATTTACATTCAAGTCATATTACCATTTTTCACACTGATTCGTATTCAATAAATTTGAACAAAATGTAGACACTATTTTTTCATAACAGGGTTTGGTTACTTTTTGTAATCTAATAAATGTCGTATATCCATCTTCTTCTCGTTCTTGTTCTATATCACCTATTTTCAATATTTTTTTTCGTTCAAAATAGCAGTGCAAAATATTCTAAATGACATCCTTAATTCAACTGTAAACATTCCTGTAATTCCAAAAAGAGGTTTAAATGATCCATCTATTTTTATTATATCTTTAACAAACAAAATTCCTTCATCAAACCAGTTTTTATACATTTTTGAAACCATTTCCCCATCTATTTCAATAGTTATTCCATAGAGGACTGAAGCTGTGACATCATAAAAATCTTTTTTTAGAATTTCTCATTTTGTCTTCATTTTCCAAAAGAGCATCCAAAATTATGTCCGAATGTGGAAAACCAATTGAATATGTTAAGTATTGGCTGAGATATAACCATCTGAATAATTATGTCCCATGGGAGCTCAGTGTTATAGTGCTCTGGTTCATAACATTAGGAACCAGAGCACTATAACACTGAGTCCCTATATCTAATATATTTCTAATGTTTTTAAACGATAAAATATCAGTTCCGTGTTTGATAAATAATTTGAGATAGTGATCATGCGATTTGCTCTCTTTTGAATCAAACATATTGAAACAATTCTTGTTGTATTACAATCGACCCCGTACAGTATTTCAACATAACACATGTGATTTAATCATAGCTCTTTCAGAATAAAACAAACAAAACCTATACAGTATTCCAATACTCCTTGTTATTGACGTATGTATATTACGTATTCGTTCATTAAATTTTAAATGAGAGTCAATTGTGACTCCTGAAAAATTAACAGGATGTTTTTAAATTATACCATGTATGTTAGTCTTTCTGAAATAAATGAAATTTGGTTTTACATTTAGTGATACGTACTAGGTTTAAACTACTTAGAAGTTATGATTTGTTTTCATAGTTTAACTGCGTTATGAGCGTATCAAAGATTTTACGGTAATAACAAATACTCGTATCACCAGTAAGACCGAATAGGATTTAATAAATAACACTTAATGAATAATGAATATAAGAATTATGGATACATAAATGTATAAACTAAGAGAAGAATTTCTTGTACACATATTGTACAACAAAACACGATTGCAGTGTCGTTAACTATACTTCTATATCATATATTTAGAATGAAATACAACATTCTAGTTCCAGAAATTTCATATGATAAGCAAGTATACCACAGTTTAAAGGGATAGGTGACTGCAGTAGCAACAGACGGAATTAACAAAAGACCTAACTCCGTTTCTTTGACAATCAGCCATGCATGAAGTCTTTCGTCTACGGCTGATTGTCAACGAAACGGAGTTTAGTCTTTTGTCACTTCTGTTTGTTGCAACGGCAGACAGCCAGTGAAAATGAATTCGTTTGATAAAATCATGGAAATACAAGCACTACTTTAAACAAACATAACTTTTCATTCCTTGCTCATTTCTCCTGATTGAGGTGTCATATGGAAGGGCGGAAACTCAACTTTCTAGAAATGTGATTTTCTCTTTGAAATTCAGATACCGTCCGCCAAATGACTTTTTTGTTTCCTCTCTTCAAATTCATTTTAATCACTCATGCGTGAAATATGCATCATATGAGTTGCATCAAATCAAAGAGGAGGATTTAAGCTTTCAAAATATGTGTCATTTAGTAATTATAAATATGACTAAGTTGTGATAAAACATGGATAATTCTCAGTTTCGTTTTTTCTGGGACGCACTGTATAATTACAAGAAGAGTGGATTTTTGTTCAAATTGTATTCTTTGACTTTGCATGTTTCTATTGTTGTATAAATCCAATTAATTTGTTTATGAAACCATTTCAATTCAATAAAGGAGATCAAATTCATTTCAATTTCCACTCCTTTATATTACAGAGGAAATATACCTGCTGGACTTGTATTTCCTACAGTTGCCCCCAGTATTGATTTCAGCTACATATCCGTGACAAACATAGTTATCATTCTCTCTTGCATTCGTCTCTCAAACCAATTAAACACATACAAGGCATGGAGTGAGAAACAAGACATTTAATCATCTGTTGGTATTTGTGTTTATGATAAAATATACAGACGTATAAACGTATTTACAATGCAGTTATCACAAGTTTAAAACAAAAACGGAAACAAGTGTATGCATTCCTTAACTCTGCAAGGGTGTATTTCATAAATGAAGTGCTATATTATCGTCGCAATCCACATTAAACTTGTAACAATAATTATTAACTCAATTATATATAAACTGTTCATTCACTGCTCATTAAACTGTCCATTATACTGTCTGTTGTTAATATGAAGAAGGAAGATGCCTTTCGAAAGTATGTGTACTTGTCAAACATGAATAATACATTTTGATAATATAAGAACAAAACAAGAAGGTTATGGTCATTAGTTCAATATAGATTCATATGAAATATACATGCGTAACTAGCAATCATAATGTACATCATTGCGGCAACAAGTATTGATGTTTAATTGTCCAAAGTTTAAGAGTGATTTGGAGTACTGGCAGTAAGTTCCATACTTAATAGAAATATGAGAATACAATGAATGATCCGAAATGTTATATACATGAATAATTATAATATAAGGCAAAAGAAACATTATTTCCGTTCGAGGAGCATCTACTTGGCAAGAAACTAAACAGAATGAGCGACTGAAATATTGCACTTAGCTATAAATAGAACGATTAATCTGTCTATGTAAATGAGACATTTCATTATTACCGCTGCTGCAATTGTTTTGGCTTCTCCTTTCTCCATCTTCTTCTTCTTCTTCTTCTTCTTCTTCTTCTTCTTCTTCTTCTTCTTCTTCTTCTACTTCTAGTCCTTCTTCTTGTTTTCATTGTTATTATCATAAGCATTATCATTGGAATTATTCTTTTGTTTTTCCCATTGCTTCTATTGCAACTCCTACAACTACTACTACTACTATTACCAACGTTTCTGTGATAGTACTATAATAATGATAGTACATGATAATGATATTAGTCTGGGTTTGAAAGTCAATTCTGCTTAAGCTCTATTTTCCTTTTCGTTAACAAACTTTGAAGGTAGGATACGTTCCATCACTTTTACGAAAGATAGAGAAGGGAAATAGCTTTGCTTGGTATTCCTATGTATCCAAACTCTCCACTTTTCGTTATTATAGCATTCCTATATTTTCCTATGTGCGTTATTGTAGATAATTCTGTGGCAAGTTTCCTAAACTAACTGGTTTAAACAAATCTGCCTATTTCTAAAACCACATTTGAACACATTGAACATCGTTTTAATAATTACATCTAGGCCGATCGTTCGTTTGATTATTATTACACAGCCGACGAAATGAAAGGTGAGCTTGACCGGTCGTGTGTAAACATCACTGGAACTCAACCAATGTGAGAAATTCGATAGTTTTGAACCCGCTCTCCATCATCCTGTAGAAGAAGACAAATAATGTGATAAGATCAACATAAAATTTAGGCTTAACCGCGTAAACCATAATTGCATCATTCTAAAAAGAAAGAAAACAATACTCACAAATATAAATACATCAATTAATTTATTATCCGATAAATAATTTCAAATCCCTTATTCCATTATGATAACCGGTAATGAACACAGATATATGTTGTATAGCTTTCATCATAGGAAAACATAGGTATTTACTTCAGTAGTATCGCATGGAACTAGGCACTGATACTGGCTGCATTGGGGGACTCACGCCACTCTTACTATATACAGTGCGTCCCAGAAAAAACGAAACCGAGAAGTATCGATGTTTTATCACAACTTAATCACAACTATAATTAATGAATGATACATATATAGAAAGCTTAGAGTCTCCTCTTTCATGTGATGCTACTCAGATAATGCATATTTTTACGAATGAGTGATTAAGAGCAATTTGAAGGAATGAAACCAAAAAGACATTTGGCGGGCGGTATCTGAATTTCGAAGAAAATTCACATTTCTAGAAAGTTGAGTTTCTGCCCTTTCATATGACACCTCAATCAGGAAAAATGAGCGAGGAATGACAAAGTTCTGTTTGTTTAAAGTAGTGCTTGCATTTCCATAATTTTATTAAACGAATTCGTTTTCACTGGCTGCCTGCCGTATCAATAAACGAAATTAACAAAAGACTTAACTCCGTTTCGTTGACAATCAGCCGTAGACGAGAGTCTTCATGCATGGCTGATTGTCAACGAAACGGAGTTAAGTCTTTTGTCAAATTTGCTTTTTGTAACGGCAAGCACCCAGTGAAACGAATTCGTTTGTTAAAATTATGAAAATGTAAGGGCTACTTTAAACAAACAGAACTTTGTTATTCCTTGCTCATTTTTCTTGATTGAGATATCATATGAAAGAGCAGAAATTGAACTTTCTAGAAATATGAATTTTTCTTTGAAATTCAGATACCGCCCGCCAAATTACTTTTTGGGTTCTTTCCTTCAAATTGCTTTTAATCACTCATGCGTGAAATATGCATCACGTGGGTAGCATCAACTGAAAGAAAAGACTCTAAGCTTTCCAAATATGTATCATTCATTAATTATGGTTGTGATTAAGTTATGATAAAACATCGATACTTCTCGGTTTCGTTTTTTCTGGGACGCACTGTATATGTAGGTGTATGCATGCAAATTAAAAGATAAGCCCATCCTAATAATAAGTTGGTTTAAATAAAAGCAGAACGTTGAGGAAACAAAATTATTGAAAGTTTGTGCAAAAATAGGAAAGTTGTAAGTTTTTGAAGTTGTTTTTAGTGAAACACACATTTGCAATACTGCGAGGTATCTAGCGAGCTCTTCTCCAATTCGCTCTGTACAGACAAATGTCATGAACTTTAATTTGTTTAGAAATGTATGACGGAATGGGTTTGTTTCAGTCACGGGTTGTATAAAACCATACTTCCAATACTTATATTTAGGGTGGATGTATGATTGAACATTTTCTTTAAGGAAAATATAAAATTGTAGAGCGCCAGGATTGACAAATTTGATGAACATGAGCGCTATTCAAGAACCCACTATTATTATTATTTGTGAATGTTTTAATTAATAATAATAAAGAGAGTGGGTTATTGTATAGCGCTCATGTCTGTCAGACTCGACGCTCTCGCTTATTACCCTTTTCATGATACATTATACACTGTTGGTCATAATGGTGGAATATTTATTTTTACCCCAGTTTAGGGAAGGATTTTTAAAAATTATTTATTTCTAATAGATCTAGATAATGGCATACATTCTCAGATTTTATTGAATATTAATTTGCGAGTGTTTGTTTTGCGTGACTGCTTAATCATATGTGTGCTACTATGCTAATCAGCTAAGGGACCTACGTCCTTAAGTCATAATTGACAGTAATGAGGATTAATGCCTCACAAAAGGGCACTAATATATAGCTGATCGACACGATTTTTATCCTGGGGCCTCACAGTAATGAGGCCATTGCTTAGCCCCTGAATCATGACTGTACGCAGTGTTTGCTAGGGTACGTGGCCCCTTCCACAAATCCCCCAAAACGAAGAAAATGCAATAAATTGTCAAAAATTCTCTTGCATTTTCCCCCGGCCCCCAACAGGAAAAATTCCTCTGTAGGGCCATGCATTATGGTTCAAGGCATGGTCGTTCAACAGTACTTATAGCGCATGTCATGACTGTGATCAATACTTGACGAATGAGGTTGCAAGAATCTTAGTAGGCGTTGTATAATTGATAATATTTGATAAAATATTTGATAGTTTTTGATAATATTTGAGAACACGCTGTACGAACACTTAGATAAGGCAAGGTGTTATACCAGAGCAACTTTCATAAACTTCTCGTCGGCATTTAACACTATAGAACCCCTCATCCTACTACAGAAACTTCAACATCTATAAGTTCAGCCATCTCTTATATTGTGGCTGCAGGACTTCCTACATGAAAGGACACATAAGGTCAAGGTCAACGGTGTTCTCTCTGACGAACTTATCACAACAATTGGTGCCCCCACAAGGATGTGTCCTCTCTGCGACCCTATTTACCATATACACCAATGATACTCCATCTGTTCACATACTTAAATATGCAGATAATACAGTAATAGTAGGATTGCTTGAAACTGAAAATGAATTTGATTACGGAGCTACCATTTCCATGTTCGAAAGTTGGTGTAGGGAAAACTATTTACTGCTGAACTCAAAGAAAACAAAAGAAATGTTTTGAACCCAATGATAGACCTGTATACTTTAATGATGATACCATTGAGAATGTTGAAAATTATAGATACCTAGGCACATAAATCGACAATAAGCTGTCTTGGGAAGACAAGTTAAAGCGCACCCTAACAAAATGCAACCAGCGTATGTATTTTCTTAGAAAGTTAAAGTACTTTCATGTCAACGATAGAATTCTGTTTCTCTTTTACCAGTCAATAATTCAGAGTACTTTTACATTTTATTCCATTATCTGGTTTAATAATGCAAGGCAAAGTGACAAACAAAAGCTGTGAAACACAGTAGGCTTGCGGGTGCACCATGAGAGAGAGAGAGAGAGAGAGGATCGAGAAGTCCTGAAAACTGAGAATGCTTGTAAAACATGCCAGCAAAATAATGAACCATACTGTTGACCTAGATGAAGTCTGTAAGGAAAGAGTAGTATCTAAGGCCCTATCCAATTATGTCTCATCTAACCCACCCCCAGTACATACACGTGATAAGCGGACGAAGATTGTTAAAGCAAGAACTAGTCGTCGCATTAATTCATTCATTCCACTTTCCATAAGAGACGTTAATGAAACCTAGCAAAGAGAAGAGAATGTGAAAACTATGCAAATTACCGTTTATTGACACGTTACACGAATCTATATATTGTTTCGATATACTTACTTTACTGTTGTACCCCTACTGTTGTACCATATCAAGGAATAATTTTTAAAACAAAATACCTACTTCAGATTAGAGCATATAAGAATAACAGAAAATGGAGGGTATGTCAGAAGAAAGAGAGAAGAAGAGGAAGAAGAAGAAGAAGAAGAAGAGGAAGAAGAAGAAGAAGAAGAAGACGAAGTCTAGAAGAAAGAGTATTTAAAAGTATATTCATCATGATCATGTTTATTATAATCAAATGTATACTAAAACAGGGCCCTATGAATGTCAATTATATGTTGTTCCTATGTTCATATGTTGAAACAAGATTGTTCACGTAAATATAAAAAATCATCCTATATGGAAACAATAAAGAAATGAAATGAAATAAAATATTTGATAATATGTGATAAAATATTGAAGCACAAATCGAAAAACTGAAACTACATGTAAAAACGTAATAAGAGAACATGGTAGATAAGAAACATATTTAACCAAAATTGAATTATGTTAGTTAGCAACGCATTCATATTCTGTTGAGCATTTGATGTCTAATAAATGGGATAACAATCCACGATAATTAAGACAGAGACCTGGGACAGATACAAAATAGTCTAATAAAAAAAACTCGCTATATAAAGAAACAGTTTGGAAAAAATATGAAGCAGGAGGAGAAGATTTTGCAGAAGAAAAAACAAACATGAATGTTATTATATAAAGGGCTTAAAGATTGAAACGAATGTAGAAATTATATATAACATACTCTCTTAAAAAAAAAGAGTGAATTTTCACTCTATTTTCACTTTCTTGGGAGTGACATCCGTGATCACTTGTTTAGGAGTGAAAATCGATTGATTTTAGAGTGCTCTCTAAGAAGAAAAGAGTGAATGTTCACTTTATTTTCACTACATTTTCACTCTCCAGAGGAGTGACGTCCGTGATTTTGAAAATTCACTCTTTTTTTTTAAGAGAGTACAGTAATACAGAACAATATTTACATCATAACGGTTATTATACAGATGAAAAATAGAAAAAAGTGAAAATTTAACACTGGAAACAACGTGGAGCAATACTTACATGAAAAACCAAAACAGAGATGTCGGAGTGTAAAAAGGTTTGAAGACCTTTGAGATGAGATTCCAGTCTGCCGCCCTCTCTAGTTCCACAGTTGAATAACCTTTTTCAGAAAAGAGTGATGGAGGTATTCGGTGCGTTGTGTGTTAGCGTAAAGAGAAATAAGTAGACAGAGGAATATATACAAAGGCGGCGCTCCCGAGGGGCAGGGATGCACCAGTGGCGGATCCAGGAATTTCCAATAGGGGGGGGGGGGGGGGCGAAATTTGAAAATTGCTCCGACAGTTATTTCGCTCAGTGTGGTGGGAGGGGGGGGGGGGGGAGGAACATTCCGTTGTTTTAAACACCCCCCTCCCTTTGAGCACTAAAAACTAAAATATTAATTTGTCCTCGAAATTTGAAAATCGCGCAGACCATTATTCTGCTCAAGGGGGGGGGGGGGGGTATGAAGGAGTGAGCCCTAAAAAAAAATTAAAAAAAAAAAATTCCCCTCGAAATTTGAAAATCGAAGACCGACCAATATTTCACACAGATGGTTAAGGGTAGTGAGCGCTAACAAACATTTCACCCCCCCCCCCAAAAAAAAAAAAATGAAAATGGCGCCGACTGTTATTTCGCTCAGTGGGATGGGAGAGGGGGAGGGGGTTGGTAAGAAAATTCATTACCCCCCCCCCCCCCCCTCTTTGAAAACAAAATTCACATTTTTTACTTTTTTTATTTATTCGCCAAGGAAGAGGAGGGGCCATTTTCATTTTTGTGTTACAAAAAAGGTAAATTTGCCGTTACCAGCCTTTAAAAAAAACTTGTTTGTTGCCAGGTGCGGGGAGGGGGCGTGCATCTGCGCCTGTCCCTCCGCCCAAGCACGTTTTCAAGTTGCCCAAAAGTGCCCCCGGCCTTTCAAACTTTGTAAGAGGAGTCCCTTTTTACATAGGAAAAAATACCCTTTTACTTTGACCAGTGCCTCTTCCCACTTATCACCTCCGATAAGTGCCCCTTTCATGTCGACACGTTCCCATTTCTTATTATCATAAAGGTATAGACCAGTTTTGGAAACGCCCCCTCTAAAGCTCTTATTACCAATCATGTGAAAGAATATGTTTTGACTAATTCGTGATGATACTAATTTTGCCGGGGAAACCGCCTACTAATTGATATATTTGGTAAATTATTATATCTATCCGGACCGGATAGATTTCGCGCACGTGTCGCGTATTCCCATATACATCTTTCTGTGTACAGTGCTTGTAACTTTACCAATACTGGGCCGAATTTCTTATCATGTTGGTGATTCCAGAACCTTGCAATACACACGAATACTAGATGGTCAACCTTTTCTGATCGATTCCACAACGTTTCTTTCACAATGCAATCGCATGACCAGAACTGGTCTTTACCTTTAAGTGCCCTTTTTAATCTCTAGTATGTGCCCTGTTCAGGTACGAGAAGTGCCCTTTTTCACTTTTGATAAGCGTCCCCTTCACCTGTGATAATTGATCAATTCAAATCTGAGAGGTGCCCCTTTTATTTTAACATGTACCACCTTTCCTTGGGAGGAAGTGCCCTTTCCTCTTTTAATAACTACCATTTTTATACTTAGATAAGCGCATCTTTAATTTTCACATGTGCCCCTTTTCTTTTCTGATAAATGCCTCTTTTCCTTATGATATGTGCCCCCATTTAAAAAAGAACCCCTTCCCCTTCTTATAAATGCCCCTTTTCATCTCTGGTAAATAATCCTTTCCCGGTACGAGAAGTTACTCCTTTTCACTTTAGATTTAAAAAATCGGGAGAAATATTCTCTTTTGCTAGCTTGGCATTGTTAACGCTTTGAAAAGGCACACAATCTGAGTCGAAGGGTAAGAGCTGACGTTGGCATGGGGGGGGGGGGGGGACTCTGCCACACCATGTAATTTGATGTTCTATAGACGATGCGTCCGAAAAACGGAGTAGAATATAAACAAAAGGAAGTTTGCCTTTAACGGTTCATTGCAGAGCACACAACTTTTAAATTAGCTGTATCCGGTAATACATCATACAAATTGCATAATCCAATTTTGTTAAGTTTAAGTAAAACGTTCGACATTCTGCTTCAAAAAACAAATGCAACCCCGAAATAATGATACTGGTGATGATTAATAAGATAGTGACAAAAATAAAACGATAAAAATATCAATATAGGCCTATTAGTAATTAAACGCAATTATAATATATGTTAATGATAATAATGGTACTGATAACGATGATGATAATAATAATGATAAAAGTGGCAAGAAAAATAATGATGATAATAATAATTATGACAATTTATGATAATGATAATTCATTTCATAACGATATGAATTTTTAATGTCAAAATGGATGGTTTATAAATAAGACATGCAACTGTATATTAAAATATTGCATCTTCAATACAGGTATTCAAATTTTTTTTTTTTTATTATTGCGCCTGTACATTGAAAATTCTAAAATAACAATATGGAGCGATAATAAAACTAAACCCATCCTAACTTTAAAGAGATCCGGTAACTTAGTCTTTAGAACCATTTAAAACAAATTGATAAATCTTTAGGTCAGTCAGGAACCCCATGACTTTTTCAAGCAGATCTCCTGTCTGATTATCATGATATTTATGATTGAAAATGGAAATCAAATGTTACGTTTGCCATACGGTTTTCATAACACTACAGCCAATTGGGGAAACCAGTATAGTAAAACCGGTCACTCAAAGGTTTTTAAATTTTTGAGGCACTTTTTGATCATTTTGAAGCGCCATTTTGTTTAGGGCTTCAATATAACGTCATATCACAGACACTGATAACAAGTTGGGCCGTGCATCTAATTTTCAACATTGTTAAACGACCCCTTTAAGTAAACAACTTGGAGTTTAAGCCCTCGTTTTAACCTTTGCATCCCTTCATGCATTCGTATCATTATGCTTTAACAATGCAGACTAACTGAATGGAATCATCTAAAAGAATTTTAATCTATTTTTGTAAAAGAGTCGAACAAGAACCTACCACAGCTCCGACATCGTCTTCACATGTCTGAGGCACTCGAGAAGATAAACCAAGTCTTCCTCGTCTGTGCACCTCACCTCGGTCAGATCTAGCCACTGCAGGTTCTTGGTTTGTTTTCTGATCAGACGACCTAGTCCTCTAATCGTCTCTCTTGATACACTGTTCTTCTCTGATGGGAGTGATGACGGTGCTGTTAGCTCGATGTGTGTGAGCTGCTGTCCTCCGGTCCGACGAAGACCAGCCGTGATCTGAGGTATGTCTCTCTCTGCATCACCGATAGTGATATCGATATCTCTCAAGCCAGGAAGCGATGAGAGCAGACCCTCATAGCTTTGTGACGTCACTCTCTCAGCAGATAGTTTTGTGACAGATGGAAGCATAGAAGGAGAAGGAGGGAAACTGAGAGAGGAGTCTGAAATGGTGAGCTGGTTCAGTGAGGTGAAGGATCTGAGACAGGACCAAATCCTGACAGTAATCTCAGAAGATAAATGGCAATTGTTTACGACGAGTTGACCATTATCCTGGAATTAGAGAGTAATTTAATATGTTAATCATAATTATAAGATACCGCAAAAATCAGTAAACGGATTAAATTTCAAGGAATGGACCCGTCTTTATTAATCTTCCATCAACATTTAAGAGACGAAAATTCAGGCCTATCGATACCCATGATACCAGTTGACTTGAACTCATGGTCAATAATTCGTAATCCATCTCTCTACAAATTGTCACATACATCGCTCTATACGTTTCTTTAATATGAAGCCACGCTTTCATGGGCCGAGTAGGCACGGTTATGTGGCCAATAAAACAATCATTTTCGTTTGCATACACGTGCAACTGCAAATGGCTGGTATATTTGTTATTTCTTATTCCGAAAACATCGTTTATTATATTTTTTGTCATACTGTAAGTATTATTAATAGAGGTAGTATTAAATTTCAGCTTAATTTTCAATCTTTTGAAATATGTTGTCATCACTAGCAGGCGCGGATCCAGGGGGGAGGGGGGGGGGGGCCAACCCCCCCCCCCCCCCCCCCCCCAAAAAAAAAAAAAAAAAAAAAAAAAAATGGCAAAAGAAAAACTTTTCTTTTTAATTGGTTGAGCGAGGGGGGGGGGGGGGTGTTAAGTAAAAACAAATTCAGGGGGCAAAAATCAAAATCAAAATTAGTGCTCACTACCAAAAATATGCTCATCTGACCGAAATTAAATGCCTAAAACCAATGCCTAAAACCACTCTCGGGGGCTCTGCCCCCTGTACCCCCACCTAGGGCCCTAAGGCGGGCCCATATATGCTCATCTGACCGTAACTTAATGCCTAAAACCCTCAAGCTTCTGAGGTCTCCGCCCCCTAGACCCCACACTACTTTAATAGTGACCTGCCAGTGTTAAAAATAAGGTATCAAAATATGCTCATCTGACCAAAAATAAATGCCTAAAACCACTGAGGTTCCGGGGGCTCTCAGGGGCTCTGCCCCCAGGACCCCACCTAGGGCCCCAAGGTGGGCCCATAGATGCTCATCTGACTGTAACTTAATGCCTAAAACCCATAAGCTTCTGAGGGCTCCGCCCCTTGACCCCACGCTAGTGACCTGCCAGTGTTACAAATATGTTCATCTGACCGTAATTACATGCCTAAAACCCCTGAGATATAGGAGGCTCTGCCCACTGTACCCCATCTTGGGCCCGAAGGCAGGTCCCTAGATGCTGATCTGAACGTAATGTAATGCCTAAAACCCACTAGCTTCCAGGGGCTTCGCCCCCTCGACCCAACCAGGGGGGGCCTAAGGCGGTTCCCTGAATGCTTATCTGACCGTTATAAAATGGCAACACCCCTGAGCTTCCAGGGGCTCCGCCCCTATACCCCACACCAACTTACGCTACCCTCTTCCTGTCGTAAATACTTTAGCCTTCCCCCACCTACTTAAAAAAAAACGTTAAGCGGGGCCTGTATGTAAGGTAGGGGTGATGCGGAATTTTTTTTCTGCACCACCCAACCCAAAACAAGTTTTTGCTCATTACGCCACTGTTATATGGTCATCATTAAGTAGCAATATTTGGCTCGCATAATTTCAAATTTGGGGTTCCCCCCTAAGAAATCCTAGATCCACGCCTGGTCTAATTCGTCAAGTGTAAAGCTTGATTGCAGAATTATTGATGGTTTCTAAGAAAAATCATTGTCATATTCGGAATCTCCGTCACAAAAATAATCTCCAAATTTTGTTTTCAATTTTTAGTCCGTTTTGAATAGAGAGGCCCTTTTAATAATCTAAAGCCACGCTTCATGAGCCGTGTTGTCATGGATAAATATGTGGCCAATAAACAATCACTTTCGTTTGCATACGCATGATCCACAAACTACAAGCACTGCTTTTTAGTGGATCCCCCCCCCCCCATTTCCTCAGAAATTAAGAATTTCTTGTAATAATTTTATTATGTGCAAAGTTTATTTGTATAGCTTCCTGAAAAAAATTAATTATATATGAAGAAAAATGTAATATCGTTGTTAACCTTTTTGTTGGAAATGAAATAAATATCAATATCAATATCAATATGAAGTTGCTATTGGCTGGTAGTTTTGTTTAGATAGGCACCGTAATAATTATTCTAAAAATATCGTTAATTTTATTTTGTTTGTCATAAGTATTATAATAGAGGTAGTTATTGAATTTCATTTTATTTCTTCTATCTTTTGAAATTTGTTTTCATCACAAGCATAAGCATACTTAACTTGTACATGCAGTCCTTACATCTGCTCCCTGCAGTAATCCTCATCACTCTACAATAAATCAATGTTACACTGTCAAAATTATATCCTTGCACACGTGTAGTAAAAAATATATACCTAGTAGGTTACTTACATGTAAGACAATCACCATGAGTGATTTTCGTGAGATAAGAAGCTCGATGACGTGACGCTCTAGTCTACCGCCTTTTCTTGTACCACAGCCAAAAAACCTGGAACATATCAATAAAGCGTAAGATTGCTTAGAGAGGAGGAATGGATAGAATAAATTGCAACCAATTGTAGATGAGTATATTAAAACATATTGTAGTGTAAAATAAATGCATAAACATGCAAATGAAGAGTTTTTAGAAAGAGGCTAGGTGTCGATTGCCCATTGTAAACTAATGTCATAAAAAAGGCCTTTGTTCAGTCCAGTATCTTTGATACATTTAAGAATTGTGTATTTTGAAATAAATGCATAAACATACTAATGAAGACCCTTTAGATCGTGCTTTAGATACAGGCTAGGTGTCGATTGCCTATTGTAAACTAATGTAAAAAAAAGGCATATATTCAGCAGAGTATCGTTGATACTGTTTGCGTTACAATCATGTTATTGTTGTTATTAATCATTGACTGACTCAACTTCTGTATACTAAACTCACATTAGATGATTCAGTGTATTCACATGTCTCCAAGACTCGACGAGTTCAACCAAGTCTTCCTCCTTTCTACAATTCACTCTGGATAGCCAAAGCCACTGCAGGTTCTTGGTTTGTTCTATGATCAAATGACCCAGTCCTCTCATCGTCTCTGTCGATACACTCGTCTTCTCTGATGGTAGTGATGATGGTGCTTCAAGACTGATAGTTGTGAGCTGCTGTCCTCCGGTCCAATGAAGACCAGCCGTGATCTGAGGTATGTCTCTCTCTGCATCATCGATAATGATATTGATATCTATCAAGCCAGGGAGCGATGAGAGCAGACCTTTATATCCTTGTGACGTCACTCTCTCGGCTGATAGCTTTGTGACGGATGGAAGCCGGGATGGAAGCTCAGGCGGAGATAAAGGGAAACTGAGAGATGAGTCTAAAATGATGAGATTACGTAGCATCGAAAATGATCCCAGGCAGGACCATAGTTCACTCGTCACGTCGGTAGTTAAAACAGATCCCTCCAGTTTTACTATCCTAACCTAGTGTTAAGATGGAGTGAGATAGAGAAAGAGAGAGAGAGAGAGAGAGAAAATAAAAAAAGACAGAGAATTACAGACGGATTGTACGAATAAAATAACATTAAGAACTTTATCTCTTGTTTTTTTTGTGGTAATCATTAAAGCAATCAAGACTCTAGCCTGATCTTATCTCAGAATATTATCCGGTTAGTAATGAGAGCTCCCTTTCCTACTGCTTTGCATTAACAAGTAATACATTTATCTGTCTACATGTTGAATATACAGCTCCTTTGTTTTACCAGGGACGTGATAGAGAAGGACTTGAATCAAGCCGTTCTCCTTTGACCCCATGCTCCAAGCCGCCGGAAAGTTATGCGCTAATCTGCAGCTGTTGACCAGGTGGTGAGATAAAAGAGCGCATGAAATTTTAGGATTTAGAATTCCTACATCAGAAAATGGTATCACAGCAACTGTTCGCTGTCCCTTCCAATGATTTCTCATCCATTGTTGAATGTGTAAAGAGTAGAACAAGCGAACACAAACTTGTGTAATTTCATTCTTTTTTAAACTTGAAAAATACAAAAAACACGCGAAAACACGCATTAGCAAACTTAATGTTATTGAAGATTGTAAATCATGGATCAAATAACGGGACATTAAAGCATGCACAAATTAGCGCATCATCCTAAAATATTGAGTTTTTGACAGGATGTAATTTTTCTTTTACCAACTCTGGCACACAATTTAAAGGCAGGACGGAGTTCTAAATTTGAAAATTTGTTTGATGCACTATTCCCAATAAAATTCCCATATAAAGTTTTTAATTTACACTGTAATTTTGCCGGTAATTTAATATTTTGTAATAAATGTAAAACTGGTGCCTGGCTTCCGAAATTCCCCGCAGTGGAAGCGCGGTTCGGAGCATGGAACTTCAAAGCCAAGTGGAATGTTACACATCCCGTTGTTACGCTTTAGAACTCAAGAATGCGTTTGAATAAATTACAAGAGTTTCGCCTCCTGTTCTTTCACCTCCCTGGTTTTACATAGGCTACATGCTTATATTGACTGTCCCTTGTCATTTTCTCAACATGAATAGGTCCGAGCACCTATTTAAACAAATAACTATGTTTTTAATCATTGTTCTTGTTTATGTTATGCAGTTATGCCGTAGTTGGACAAACGTAGAATAAAAATGAAAATAAATTATGATTATTGATCGTTATATCATGCAGTATGATTTATCAACATGCAGGTGATTATGAATGAACAAAATAAATAAACAATAAATATTAGCTCTTTAACTTAAGGTTACAGCAGAGAAATGAAAACACATTTTGTCAAATGAAAATTTGCAAACCTGTCTTTTAAGTTGCTTTGGAAGATTTTGCATCCCAACGACGGTGTAGACAGTCGATGACTTTAGAACAATCTTCTCTGCATTCACACATCTTTGAACCAACGAAGACACATTTCCTTCAGTACCCGTGGTCTCTGATGAACAGTCAAGGAGAATGCGATATCGCTCGCTCTCATCCAAAAAGCTGTTTGTAAGGAGCATCTCCATTATTCGAATACAGAGCTTGTTGTCCGTGCCAGCGGCGAATCGGATGAGATTCTCGTAGTCACCGATGTTTGCTTTGATCTTCCGTAGTACTCTATCTAACTTAGAAATCTTGAAAGGTAACAAAACGTGGTACGTTTGATCAGCGAGGAATTTTCCAGCCGAGTGTTCTTGTGCGATTTTGTGATAAAACTCAATTGTAGTCGAAGTTGTCTCGTCGGACTGTGGAAGGCTTGTTAATGAAACAGTCGTCTTAGATACTATACCAAGTTCACACGCCATATCAAGTATTGCTGGAACTCTTCTGAAATCACGAAGCCTGAAGACTAGTTTTTTAGCATCGTCGAGCAGACCAGTAAGAGCAACTTCGCCAAGTTGAAGAATTATTTTCCTTAACATTTCAGGTGTGATTTGCACTCTCGACGATCGGGCATTTGTATAATGCATTAGATAAACATTCACGCTGTCCAGCAATTCTGTTTGAGTAGTAGTACCACTGTCAAGTAGGCCCATACTCCACAAGTGACAGACCATGAGACAAAATAGGGGTGTTTTAACAAGTTCATCAATAAGTAGTTGGATATCAAGGTAGACCTTCAGACCATGTCCACTATTAGGATTCGAACTCGAAGCAAAGAATTTGTCGATGTAATCTCGAGAGCTTTCTCGAGAGAATCCTTCGATCCACATCTTTGTGTAAACCCTTGGAAGTTCCGCTTGATTGAAGAAGTTCTCCAGGTGAGGGCGTGTTGTTACAAGGACCCGACATTGTGGAAACTCCTCCCAGCGGATGACACTGACAATGTTGCTCCCTAGGCTTCGATATGAGGGAGAAATACCGGCATACTCATCTAGCCCGTCGAGTATGATGTGACAGATTCCCTGGTTCTTTCTGATGAAACTCTCTAGACCCTCTGGTGTGAGATCATCAACATCACTCAAAAGCTGGGATTTGATGGCTTCTCCGATTGATGTAAGCTGATCTGTGTTTCGGAATTTCACAACAAACAGAAGTGGTAGGTGTTCTAATGCTGAACCCCTTTCTCTATGAACCCAGTCGTAAGCCATCTTAGCGACAGAAGTTGTCTTCCCTCTGCCAGCCGGGGCTGAAATGAGGATTCGAGCTGGCAGTCTGCCATTTACTTTCGTTGAAAATATGTCAGATACAGAACCCTGGAGTACTTCTTTCTTGTTCATGTCTTGTCCACGAGCGTCTTTCTTCACGATTGTGACCACCGTGTGCATATCTTTCAACTCAGCATAGTCCCCCTGATCCCATGGCTTCATTTGAATTTTGCACAATTGATTTAAGTACTTGTTTTCTAACTTTTTACGACATTGTTGAACAGTCAAGGACTCCGAGATCTTCTCACTGTAGATATCTGGAATGATAAAAGCATATAAGACAAAATTATCTGAATGCAATCCCACGATCTCAGCCCATTCCCCTTTCCGAACAAATAGGATTCGTTAGGTTTGTTTATTTTCAAATTATATCAAGTTTAATTGTGCCGACATTTCCCGCTTCCCCGTGAAGTAAAGGTATGGAAACATACGCAAAGGAAAATCCAACCTTTATAGCAAACTGCTCTGACAGAAAGCATACAAAATAGAGAAGCAGACTGGCGAAAGTGTGAACGACATTGGACAAACAGTAAGATCGTTTTGAGGGTTTTTCTAAAGTTGCAATTGGTATACGTACTTGACGTAAGGGAATTTCAAATTAGCCGAATCGGTCATGTTACTGTGATGTACAGTGGCGGACAGCTCTCCAAATTTGTTCCAACACACGGAATTACTAAAAACGTACATTCGTCGAAATGTTCTACTCCGGACAATCTCCCCCTTTTAAAAGACTGTATTGACATGCTATGCATTATAATTTGAGCAGTGACCCTAAGGGAGAAGGTACGAATGAGAAAAACAGAAATCAATGTTGTTATTTTTTTCACTCGACAAACTGGAGAGTCTATTAGACCGCCTGTTCTCTTTTGTTTGATATTTTGCCTGGACTTTAACAAAGCAGAATGACTTTGAACTGTATACACTTGAGCCTGCGTTCTTATTTTCTGGTTTCACTGCAGTAATGATAAAGTTAATAATGGTTATAGTAATAATGATAGTAATGATACAAGTTACGATGATGATGATAATGATAGTAATAATAATAATAATGATAATGATATTTTTACCCATGGAAGCCTTACTATTAATATAGCATCCCTGTTTCTTCTCTCTTTTTCATTTTTAAATTGTATCCTCCTCTTTTGTTTTTCAGGGGAGGGGTTATTTTTATTTGTTTTTTGTTAAAAATTACTTCTAATTATTATCAATGATATAAATGATTATTATAGTTAATGTCGTCTTTTTTATACAGACATGCTGAAAAACAGCCTTGTGGCTGAAGGCAGGTTTATTATTATCGTTTTAAAATCATTTTGAATTCATGACCTGTTTATGTTTACTTTTTCTGAAAGAAAATAACAAACCTGTGCAACATGTTTGATAGCGTAAAAAGAGAAAATGGTTTAAACTCTTTGACATAAATCTGACAGCTTTCGGATATGTCTTTTGAACTTTCGTAAGCTAAATCACAACTGTACGCCTAACATGTGATTCTAAAATCGGCGATTTTGCTATTCCAATTGTTAGAATAATATTAATATTCTATTCTCTTCTAAATAACCTAGGGAATGTGCTTAATATACCGTCTGAACGGCAAAGTGCTGTATACCCCCCCCCCCCCCCCCCTTCCACGGAGAAGAATCGCTGTTTTAATGAAATCATACCTGAGCTACTTTGCAGTGGGGTCGCCTCTTGTTCATGTGGGTCCTGCTGCTTTGGGAGATATTCACCTACAGGAAATATATACATAGTCATCTCTGATGTTATGTATGCATTCATGGCTACTGGGATTCGAACATCAAAATATATTTTAGATTTAGATAATAATAATGTTTAAATTTCAAAAACCAAACAATACACCTTAATACAAGTAGACTGCTAGACTGATCCAATTTACTTTTAATCTCATTTAAAAAAATGCATTTAAGCGACTGTTTACCTTTGGACAATTTCTTTCCCAAACCACCAAGCTTCACGGCATGAAGCTTTGTCACCAGGCTCGATCGTGATTGGCTTGTCTCTGCTTGTTCAGTATTCCAGTTGATCAGTATTTCCGGCATAGCCTCATTGTAGTTACCTCGATGATTTGCGAGAATTGTTTGAATCCAATTATACGAGTACCCCATAGCGTCGCAGAGTTCTGAGTAACTAGTATGAGGTATTTCTCTGGAAAGATGCATTAACTCGACTTGTTGTAAACATGGTATAGGCTCCATTGCTCTGTGAAAGGCATAAAATAATTGCATTACACGGATCGATCTGGTAATTAAATGAAACCAAGGAGTAACAAGGCGATCATACAAGTCTTAACATATATTATGAAATAATCATAGTTATTTATTTATTTATTTATTTAAAAATATTTATACAGGATGACAATATCAACCAAGGCTGTTTTTCATATTGGTCCTGTATATACATACATGGTAAAATACAAACAATGAAATACAATATATCAATGAAATACAAATATCATTGAAATATGCAAAACATGAATAGATTAATGAATATTGAATAATATAACATTTTATAAAATAACCAGCAACTGGATACATATATTTACATTCAAAGGTTTACCCAGGATCACAAAAAGAATGATTTGAAACAATGTAAGAAAAAAACAAAACTAACAAACTTGTGTTTATTACAGTAGGGTAAAAAAAATATATATATACACACATCCATGAGGATATTGGTTATTTACAACATTAATGAAAGTACAATCTTTTATAAAGGTATTTAAATGAAGAAATAGATGTAGAATTCTGTAAGTTAATAGGTAATGAGTTCCAGATAACTCCTCCTGAGTACATAAGACTGTTATTAAAGCATTCTAGATTAGGTTTTGGTATTATTACAAGAAATAGATATAGTACTCAAATAGTTGTCCAAATGTTCATGCGTTCTTAGACTAGATGACTTTTCAGATCGATGAACTACCGTACTCAACGTTTACTTTGTTCCTCTCATGCAATCAGTCTAATACGTAATATCAAGTTTGTTTCCCCTTTTCCGGTCATGTCAAATATCAACCTTTTTTCTGTACAAAAGTCAAAGAAAATACTGATTATGTTTTATTTATCGTTCGAGTATATCATGTACTCAATGTATGTATCATATCAAAATATTTCTCTATGTCATGATATCTACATTTGCTAAGGAATCTATGTATATTATTTTATGTTAAGTTGTATGAGAAATCTGTGCCAAACAAACTTCCAGAGAACAATACCGACAAAACTGGAATTGAAATCAAAATGAGCTGCCTTTAGATGATTCATATACACTGTTGCTCATGAAGTTGGAACATTATGCATTTTTAGCTTACTGTTCCTAGAAAGAGGTAACCAACATCTCACCAGGACTTAGGCTTTATTGTAATTTATTTAAGGACTAAACAAATATGATTCCACTATACACACCCACCCCCCAGCTATGATCCAATGACTTTTTTCCATTTTAGACGTTTTTAGCGAGTATAAATAACCTCTCCACTCCCTTCCCCCATTATACTTTTCCCACCCATGATAGCTATTTTCTTTTTAAAGGGTTGTGGACGTGCTATTCTACAAAAATGTTAATTATTAATTATCTAATATATCTTACTCTCTTGATAAATTATTCGTCAAAGGTTGTTGATTTTTATATCAGACTTGTTGAAGTGTTTACCAGGCTTATCATTTTCAATATTTACTTGAAAAAGCACCAGATGTAGGTGTAATGTTAATTTATATAATTATATCCTAGATTGAAGCAATGAACTGTTTATCATTCAGATTTATTTCCTTGTCATTAGCCTTATTTTTAACATTTCTAGAGAGGTATAGACAAAAGAAAAACAAGCTCTTCAGATCATCTCATAAGTGAAATATGACAGTTCAGGTTTAGACAAACTTTCAGGCCACAGGTGTATGTTGTCCATATACTCATTTATGTCTGATGCGCATGTGACTTTCAATAGGCTTTAATCAATTCCTTAACATTTTAAAGATTTTGTACCACCTCATCTTCTTTTACAATATAATCACATTAACGAGAACTGAACTTGACTTTTAAATTGATTATTCGAAAACTATCTTATGGAGGCCGGGAAAATGATCATATCGGATTATTGTCAATGTTGAAATATTAATTGAATAATTTATCCTGTTCTTTGAGCATAACTTTGTTTTATATTTTCTAAATATGTTAAACTTATGATGGAAGGCCCTTTATCTGCGCACCTTATATTTCACTTGAATTGACAAAACTTTCCTATAGGATTCCCCTAATGTTTAATCCATTTAATCCTTATATTCCAGATACACTGTAAAAAAGAATTTGTTCATTGGTAATTTTTACGTATTTTCTTCATGTATAATTTACTTGAAAACATTAGTTTTGCCACTTACGCACTAAATTTAAGTCTTGCTAACTCAAACTTTCAATTTAGTAGAACATACGTGGAATATTTAAGTAAAATCAAATACATAAGAACTTTAAGTAATTTCAGCTTGTATTAATTTAGTAATTTTAACTCAAAATCAGAAATTATACGTATTACTCAAACAATTTATGTTGATTATTCTTATCTTTTTAAAGTAAGGACCGATGCAGTGCGTAATAGAAATATTTACATAATTTATGAATATTCATTAAGACCAAATTAAACTCTTTTTTAAATAAAACAATTCTTTTTTGTGGTTGAATGAAAATTTAAGGACTTTAAAACATTTACTAATTCATTTAACATGGCTAAGCAAAGACAAGACAATTTTTAATTGTTACCCAGTTCAAAACAAATAAAAACTTGATATTTCAGGAAATTGTCCTTGAAAACCAATTTTCCTTTTAAAATGCTACGATCAAGTATATATATAAAATTTGGAGCCTTTCAATATGTGTCGAATTGAAGCGTATATAATAGTTGGTGATGGTGGTAGATATATATATACGTTAAATCTTAAATAGAAGTAGTGTTAGTGATTAGTGATTAATCTTAAATAGAAGTAGTAAATGATTAGTGGATGTTACTTGTTAGATTAGATGGGTACCAAATCGTGCAATATGTAATCCTATCATAGCTTTTTTTTTAATTATCTAAAATGATTACAATACTTAAATTATTTACGTTAATGTAACTCGATTTAACTGAGTAAAAATATATTCAGCAAAATAAGTAAATTCTACTTAAGATGCCGTAGGTAATATTTACTTAATAAAAATAAGGCAATTCTTTTCCTCAATTTTATTGAGTTATTTCGACTATTATTTTTTTACAGTGTAGTACGTGTGCCGACTATTCCAGCAAAATTCGAGTAAAAACAATTTGATTTTCATAAGAAAGAGCAATGGTGTCAAATTGATGTTGAAATAGAAATGTTCCCATGTCTGCGCACTCATTCACTTCTCTTTTGCTCAGCACGCAGATTAGGATTGTTCAAGTGACAGTTGGCCTTTCGAGGCTTGTGAATAAAGGTATTACATTCATGAAACAAACAGAAAATGTATCCTTATACCTGGGTCAAACATGTGTTATGTATCGCTAATTTGATTTTGATTTATATTTAAAAAGAACAGTTTTCTTCTACATATTTCGCTTTTAGAAAGAGCTAACCACAATCTGACCTGAACCTGGGCTCTGTTGTCATTTCATTTAAAAAGAAGACACATAGGCTTCACATTACACAACCACGCTCGATTCCTCTAATGCAATGTCCTTATTTTCCATTTTACGGTTTTTAATGAGCACAAAGAACCCCTCCATTCCATTTTCCATCACTTTTGCCGCCCACGATAATTATGCTCTTGCAGAGGGTTGTGGACGTGCGGTTCTGCCAGAATGATAATTATTATCTTATTTAACTTACTTTATTTAATGAATTATTCGTCAAAGGTTGTTTGTTTTGGTATCAGAAATTTTGAAGGGTTTATCTGTCTGATATTTTGAAATATCATTATTGACTTGATGAAGCATCAGTAGATGTAGTTGAAATGTTATCTCATATAATCATAATCTAATAGTTACAATTCAGATTAATCTCCGTGTCATTAGGCTGACTTTCAACATTTCTAGTGGTATAGAACACTAAACCAAAGCATTCCAGATGACCTCATAATTTTGCGAAATATGACTGTTCAAGTTTAGAGAAGCTTTTATGCCACAAGTCAATTATTCTATATAGGTACTCATTTCTGTCTGAAGTGTATGCGATCCTTAGGCAGATTAAATGATCAAGTCCATACCATTTTTACAATCACATACCACCTCTTCTTCTTTTACAATGCAATGACCATTGACGTAAAGTCATATTTAATTTTCAATTGATAATTCGTAAATGCTTTAAGGACACCACGATAAATGATCGTATCTCAATGTTTTAAACTTGTTCATACGTTTTAATTTCATGATTGAGCATAATTATATTCTTTATTTTCCAAACAAATTAACCGTAGCTACATACAGACCATATAAGGTTACTTAGACGCAAACCAGACGTAAATAATCCCATCTGATTGATACACGTATGTAAAGACCTTATACATACACATAGCAATCATAGCAACCAGCAATGATGGGTATCATTCTCAAGTGATTATTTCGAATCTGATAATTTCATACTTTTACATTTTAAATATAAAATAGTGAAAAGTTGAAGAAGAAACAAATTGAACATAAGCCAAAAGATGGGTAAAACATTGTACAAACAACTGCATTTAAATAGCACCTATATGTTTTTGAAAAAGAGTTCAGAGATATTTAGGGTGCATTTCCTTGGCAATTGGCACAATTAAAATCATCTTGTATGATCCGTTTTAAATAATCAATTTTAAAGCCGCATGCGATCGAACCATCTATGTCAACCCCAAGACAATATGCAAATGAGAGACCACGCAATTTCATAAATGGCCCCCTTGATGTATGCTTTACTAACCATATGATCAGTTTCTACCATTTCAAATAAATGTTATCATCACTTGAATAATTTCGAGAACGACAACTTATCACATTATATTCCAAGGTCCCTACAAATTCACATTCATGTTGTTTTTCAACGAACAGTGCCTATGAAATGTAATACATGTATGATGAAATGGCAATCCAAACCTTGTAAAAAAATCATTTCTGTAAAAGCGAGAAAAAAAGGAGACAGAATGGCGAAAAATTGAAACAAATCGGGGCAGAAATAATAAAGTTGATATCAGGACAAGTATACCCCCCGGAAAATTACCTTCGGGGAAAAAAAAACCCAAGACAATAACTCCCTGGAAAATTACCTCCCGGAATATTAACCCCAAGGACCCCCGAGGATGATTGTCAAGGGGATAATTGTCCTAGAACCAGATAGTTATGAGTGTTTGAAATATGTGATCACTAAATCTAGGCAAAATCGAAAATTGTTAATTTGTTGGTTGGATGGACAGCACTCCTGTTCGTCATGTACACAAATGTGATAAATGTATGTTATTCGCATTAGCCCCATCTCCGTTAAAGAAATAAGAGAAAATATACCGTGGGCAGCATATTATGATTAAATGTTCTCTAAAGAGAAAAGATCCTCCCGTCTCATACATTTTGAAAATTTGAAATTGTTGTCGTTTGGGAAAGTTGTCCGGCATTACGTCGCAGTGATCCTGCCAATTTAGCCTATTTTAAAGTCTATGCTAAGTGATTTCCCTCTAACTTGCAGAGATCTGTACAAGCGTATTACTTGATCTAGGTCTTCTGTTTTGTGAGATTTTTTTCATATAAACTCCTGTAAAAAAATATGCAATTCGAGTTTGAGAGTTAATATTTGGCATGCCCGTTATATTATCATACTTATGTGTTGGTATCAATGAAAAGCCTACTAATTTTCCTTTACAGTGACACCCCATTTGTTATTATTATGTAATCATGGAACGAGTAAAACATCTGAATACCGGGCCAGATCCAATTTAAAGTGAAATGTAACGAAAGGCATTGATATTGTCAACAGTGAAGCCCTCATTTGTATAGCGCCTATTTCTAAGTTTCTAGTCTAGTTTTTGTCCATATTGACCTCATATACAGTGGTTTACTTATACAAGAGAGAGGGAACGATCGCGAGGATTCCATCATCAATATTATATAATACATCTTTATAATAATAATAATGATTTTCTTAATTTTTATTTTGGCATTAAACACTCTTGCTCGTTTGAAATGCACACGTTAATGAATCGGCAGAAGATCCCCCCTCGGATCTAACACAAAATTTGTATAAGCAGAGCCATGTTGAGAATACTGTATTTCGTCCGCTGATCAGCCCATCAATAGCAGAATATCATCAAAACATAACTAAGTTATCATTAGAAAACAAAAAATCAGTTACTTTACACCATAGCAAAGCTGTAAAGTCCGGCATAATTATGTTTATTCACAGTTTTCATGACAACCTTTCCAAGTTGGTTTACTTTTATTTGCACTTTCTAATATTACAATCACATAGTATTATTTACATCGTTGTTAAAGTATGATCTTGAGATGGTTATCTTTGAAGAAAGATGAATAAAATTCAATTTAGTAATTCGATATAATCTTAATTTAAACCTTTATAAACATGAACTATGAAAACACCACTAGAAAATGTATAAACAACTAAATAGTATATGAATGCAAATATTTCCCCACAATTTAATAATATCTATATGTTAATAGCTTTAAATCTTGTTATTTATTTGCTTATATAATTTATTTAACGTATGCACCGTGTTATGCATCTAGAGTTAGACCCTCTGTTTAGGAGTCACTAGAGCAAGCTTTTTATTTACCTTTTAGGTATTTCAATTCTTCCCTCCTCTCTCTCTTTTTTTTTCTCTCTCTCTATCTCTCTCTCTCAGTCTTTCTGTCTGTCTGTTTGTCTCTCTCTCTCTCTCTCTCCCTCTTCCCCTCTCTCTCTCTCTCTCTCTCTCTCTATATATATATACATGTTTAGGCGTGAAGAAAATGGTCTAGGAACGTGAGTCGTAGCTGTACTTTACAATTTTATTACGAGCTTTCGGCTTGTGAGGCCTCCTTCAGGTTCTTGCTTGTGTGTTGGGCTGTCTATGGTGGCCCTAAAGGGACATCGCGAAAAGACTAAATCGTGAAAAATATACGATAAAATTCACGATATCGTCAATTTTATCGCATATTTTTCATGAAGAAATTCACGAAATTGACGATATCGTCAATTTTTTCGTGAAAAATTGGCGATAAAATTCACGATATCGTGAATTTTATCGTATATTTTTCACGATAAAGTTCACGATATCGTATATTTTATCGTGTACTCTATCGTGTACTCTATCGTGTACTCTATCGTGTACTCTCCTGGCGGGCGCTTCGTAAACAAAACCAGCCCTAGGCGCTTGATTGAAGACGATTATTATGACGAGACGTTTTTACGATGATTTCTGTGAAAATGGTAGGTTTAACTTCATATTATGCTCTAGACCTAGACCTATTTGTATTTTATGTTTGACAAGATAGGGATAAAAGTAATTGCACAGCGGTCAAATTACCCGGTATGCAATTAATGGTCTAGAGTCTAGATGCACTCAATGCATTTTCCCATACATTCATTTCCATGTTGTAATATCTATTGAGTAGATCTAGATGATAGATCTAGGCCTACTTTTATTAGTAGGCCTACGTACTAGCACACTCAATTTCTCAAACTGAGTCAACAAAGACTGACAGAGTCCATTGCAATAGCACACTCGTAATCGTCGACTAGACGCAAACTGAGCTGAGCTGAGCTGAGCTGAGCTGAGCTGAGCTGATTCAATTCGATGTAGGCATGCAGCACCAGATCTAGATCTACAAATCATGATAGATCTATTACTTAAATCCAAGGGATCGTTTAACAATGTTAAGTCTGACTCTGAGATGCAATCATGCATGGCCCTAGATCTACGTGTTATTTATAATATTACTATGTCTGTGATACAGTGTAATATCATTATTTTATGACATGATTAGGGGCGCTGGTCCGAGAATGAGGATCGTCTACATAAACAACGATATCCTAGACCTAGTCATAAAAATGGACAAATTGCGTACGCGAACGTCTTTTTTTCATCGGCACTCTGTGGGTTTCAGGGCATGCAAAAAACAGATTCCTTGTAAGAAAATAACCCGAGTCTCCTTGGCGTTTGTTCAGAAACGTATCTAAAATTTGACCCGTAACTCCTGCGTGGAGATACCCTACTATACATAGACCCAAAATGAAGTAAATATTCATTAAATGTCCAAATAAAAATCATGAGTTAAAAGTTGTTATGTTTATTCAAGTTTCGTGTCAATTTTTTTGTTATTTTTCGGAAAAACAATGATATAATTAGTATACACTTTTTCTCAGGTTTCACGGCAAACCGCTGCACAATACAAGTGCATATTGATGGTGAGTTGCGGGCGGGCGCACGCCTGTGTGAAGTTATCTACCGTAATGAGGATCCGAGATTTGAGGTTTTACCATACTTATTTTCCTGAATAGACTAGGCTTAGGCCCTAGTTTATAAAAAAACGTTAGGAAAACGCAAAGTTTGATTTCGATTTACCAATCATAAATAACTTGATAATCAGACAGACGATTGGCATGTAAAAGTCACAGGATTCCTGACTGACCTAACAGAGGCTAAGCTAAAGGTTTAAAGGTTTTAAAATTATGATTGTAGCATGAGCTAAATCCATGATTTTGTTTCAGAATCTGAGGCAATGTTACCAAGTCACTTTAAGTTAGATCTATATTACTATTAGGTATTTACTATTAGGTATTTATAAGGTATTTATTAGGTATTTATTTATTTAATTATTTATTTATTTTCATCTGAATGGGTTCCAGTCACCTCTTGGGTACCGCAGGGCACAGTTCTCGGCCCACTTCTGTTTATATCCTTCATCAATGACATAGTAGATGGGATCTCTTCCAAAATCTGACTCTTTGCCGATGATTGTCTTCTATACCGTCCGATCACTGATGTCACTGATAGCCAAGCCCTACAACAGGATCTCAACAGGCTGCATTCATGGGCTAACAAATGGCAGATGAAATTCAACACCGAGAAATGCTACCACATCACATTCTCCCTACGTCGGAAAGCCATCACCACGACATACACGCTAGGAGACACTCCTCTTGCGTTGGTAACAGATCTCCGGTATCTAGGACTGACTTTCTCATCCAACTTGTCCTGGCAAGGCCACATGAACAACATCACATCCCGAGCCAATCGGATGCTGGGACTAGTCAGCAGAAATCTCTGCAAAACCTCACAAAAGATCCGCCAACAAGCCTACTTCTCTCTTGTTAGACCTCATATGGAATACTGTTGCTCGGTCTGGAACCCTCACACAAACAAGCATATATCCAAAGTTGAGGTAGTACAAAGGCGAGCAGCAAGATTCACCCTCCAGAAATATCGTCGTATGGCCAGTGTCTCGGCCATGATTCAACATCTGAAATGGGAGAGCCTGGAGAGGAGAAGAAATGCTGCAAGCCTCCACCTCATGTACAAGATCCAAAACGACACAGTAGCCATCAATGCACACCATTACACAGCACCCATGATTGCCAGCAACACACAACAGTATCACTCAAAGAAGTTGCTGGCTATCCCATCCCGCACCCAGCTCTACCATAACTCATTTTTCCCTCGGACAGTAACTGCGTGGAATGCACTTTCAAAGATCACCCTTGACGCTACTTCACTGGAGGGCTTCAAGGGAGCGCTTCCACCAAGCATCTAGACCAAGAACTAGATAGTTTTTTCCTCAGCACTACATCCTGACTTATGGATCCTGCTGAGTATCGTCGTAGAAGTAGAAGTAGTCTATTTAGCAAATTACGGCTAGCACCCAGGCCAGGGGCCCGTTTCTCAAAACCGTCATAAGTCTAACTTCTTGACCAAATCAGCTTTAGTAAGCTACTTGTCCGCTACATGTTTCACGATGACCTCTTTGCCAAGATTAAGGACAACATCCTGACTAAGTACTACCGTATGTATTTATGACGCCTCTGACACGGTTATATCTCTGTCATAAACTTGATAAAAACATAAGACTCATAACTTTTTAGTCGATGGGCAGCAAACTCGTAGAGTCCTACGATGCATGAAGTCTAACCGTAAACGCTAAAGGGTAATCCACTCACAGTGTGATTATCTTACAAAAATTCATCTCTTGGAGTAAAAAAAAAGTGTTTTGATGTTTTTCTTTTTGTTTTATAATGTGCAAAGTTTATCACTAGATGTTGTTCGCATATGTTTCTTTTATTATTCATTCAACAGATTACCTGGTTGGCATTTATGCAAGCAAGCCCTACAACTTGTAGTACAACTGCCATGTATCAACACTCCATACAAACCAGCTCAGGATGATGGGAACTAAGCTGAATGTATCCTTATTGAGTGTATGCGTTGAAATAATAACAAAATAAAAATTATCTTAGATAGTGATAGGTTATAGATTGCTAAGCTGCTGTTACAGACTCTAATGTTGTTTCCCTTCATATCCCTCGCATTCCCTTCTCTTTAACAACCCCTGGGGGCTGGCCTAATATGTTGTTTTCTTTATGAAGGAGTGTTACTACAGTCGAACGGCTTGTAATACTTTTTTAAAAATTGTCCTTGCTAAAAACCTAGCTGATACATACGATAATATAGTTGGGAGAATTCCGGAATTAAGCAGATAATTTTTTTCAAATTTTGATCATTAATGATAGCCTGTTTTCTGTCAAACTTTCAGATTATCTTTAAATGTATATCGAGCATTGAAGTCACTACCTTATCACCATTTTCTCTCATCTGAACAATGTTAACAAGAACCTTAAATGAAGCTGGCACAAGAAATACTTTTATTTGTAAAGGTATGAACTAGAAATGTCCAATAGACACCAGTTTAAATATAAAAAGGACTACTTTATTTTTAAGACCTGTTAGATTTGTCAATGGAGAATTGGGCAGTTACCCTTTTTGTTTAAAAATTGAAATGCAGTGTACATACCACATGTATGCTCATCTAAAGGTCTGTTAAAATGAGATCTGCTTACTATTCATAAGGACCGCTTTCATAAGGACCGCTATTCATAAGGACCACTATTCATAATTTGAGAAAAGGGTCATTATTCATTAGGGTCATTATTCATACATGTAAGAACCGCTATTCATAATCGAATAGGAGGGTTGCTATTCATAATGCGAGAAGAGGGTCGCTATTCATAAAGGAGAAGAGGGTGGCTATTCATAATACGAGAAGGGGGTCGCTATTCATAATACGAGAAGAGGGTGGCTATTCATAATACAATAAGAGGGTCGCTAATCGCTATTCATAATACAGAAAGGGTCGCTATTCATAGAAATTAAATAAGCAAACAAAATTATATTAAAGGTAATACAAAGTTTTGGTATGGGGTCATGAATTTGGTTCAAATGAACATATTGGAAGCATATGCAATCCTACAGTATTCAGTGATTGTTGTCGCGGTTGAAATCAAGTTTAAAGAAGAAATTGTAAATAATAAACTCTTTATGTTGTAAAGCTCCCTCTTAAGGTCAAGATATTAATTTAGCATTAAAACAATGTTTCTTGACTAAAATCGACCGATTGGCTATTCCCATTTGGAAATTATATATCACAACTGCATATTCTGAGATGTTCATTTTCGCAGCTACCATTGGATGGCCGTATAGGCATTGATATTCAAATTTTCTCGAAAGCAGAAGTGTTTAGGGGCTAAATTTTCTAGTGCTTGTAATACATCCTTAGGGCATCCAAATATATCAACATTTTCAAGAATCGCTATCTGGCCATTTTCAAAATTCCCAAAACTTTGTATTAAATTGTAGAAAGGGGGGGGGGGGACAAATTACAATAGGTGCATAGGATTATATGTGTGTTGGGTTGTACCATTGTACTGTATTTTTTGTCACCACAGGAGCGGGGCAGATTCATAAGCTACATGAAGGTAATGGGGATGTCTCTAATATAATCATCAAAGATAAAAGGTACAATATACTTAAAAAAAAAGACATACCGGTAATACAGGGTACGCCATCGTTCGCGTAACGCCTAAGAGAGAGAGAAGGGAAAGAGGGGAGAAAGGTGTAAGATCGGAGGGGGGGGGGGGGCTTGGGGGGTGACAGATGCCCCCCTAATATATTTTAAACATGGTTTATTTCTAATTCGATACCGGTGATTTACAAATGCTGCTGAAATGACATAGTTTTCAGAGATTTTTTCCTCAGTGTTTAGTAAATTATACTTTTTTATGTGTTTGTTGGAAAATGGCAAATTCATGAAAAAAGAAAGAAAGAATAGTGAACTGCCTTTGTCACAAAATAATAAGGTGTCAAAATTTGCTCATCTGACCTTTATTAAATGCCTAAAACCCCTGAGCTTCAGGGGCTCCACCCATCGACCCCACCAGGGGCCCTAAGGCGGGCCCCTGCATGCTTATGTGACCGTTATAAAATGCCTAAAACCCCTGAACTTGTGGAGGCTCTGTCCCGTGGACCCCACGCCAATTCATGTCCTGCCAGTGTCACAAATAAGGTATCAAAATATGCTCATCTGACCGTAATTAATTGCCTGAAACCCCTGAGCTTCCGGGGGCACCGCCCCCTGGACCCAATGCCAATACGTGACCTGTCAGTGTCACAAATAAGGTATCAAAATATGCTCAGTTGACTGTTATTAAATGCCTATACCCCCTGAGCTTCTGGGGTCCCCCCCCCCCCCTGGACCCCACACCAATTCTTAACCTGCCAGTGTCACAAATAAGGTATACAAATATGCTCATCTGACTGTAATTATTGCCCAAAGCCCCTGAGCTTAAAGATGCTAATCTGACCGTAATTTATTGCCCAAAACCTCTGAGCTTCTGGGGGCTACGCCCCTGGACCCCACGCCAATTTGTGACCTGTCAGTGTCACAAATAGGGTATAAAAATATGCTCATCTGACGGTAATTTAATGTAAGAAACTCCTGAGCTTCTAGGGGCTCCACCCCTTGGTAAAATTGTTGGTAATATGTACATGTACTTGTCCTAAGGGAATGCTGCAGGGAGGGTGGGCCGTATTATGAATAGCGACCCTCTTCCCGTATTATGAATAGCAACCTTCTTCCCGTATTATGAATAGCGATCCTCATTCCGCGTTATGAATCGAGCGAGGTTACCATTTCTATAATATTGGCATCAAGAGAACTGTACTGGTTATATTGGTATGCTTACGAGTCTTAATGTTCTTTTAATCAGGAACAATGCCACAGACCTAAATGTATGACCTTTGAAATATTTCAAGTCATACATATTTTTAAGTCATTGTAAATGTGCAATTCATTTGATTTGAACCCCAAAAGTGTTCTGCAATACTTCACTTTATGTGTAAACCATTAGTAGGATCTTAACACATGAGTAACTAGTATTTCAAAGCTAACCACTTGATATTGTAATAGATGTGAATTCAGTTATTTAGTGTATATGTAGATGCTTTTCTAAGTTTAAAAAAAATTTTTTTTGCTCCTTGATTTCACAAATTCTATAATGCACAGTACTTTACCAGTTTGCCTCTTACGGTACCAGGGTATTCATGGAGCATCATCGAGATGGCATCAGGAAGAGAGGTATGAACTATGAAACAATTTTTTTATACGTAATGTTTTTGTATTTGTTATAATTTTATTCATGGATGTACCTAACCCGAAATATAAATCTTTCAAAAACCTGGAACATTTCTTAATAACATAAAACCAACCTTCATGTATCATTGCTTTGAATGGCATGCTCATAACATATCTGATAATGCTATTGCATAATTTTAAATCAACTGTTGGGGGCTCCTGTTTATGTATCATTATATGATTGTTTTGCACATGTAAGCGTTGCTGGGTGGAATATTATTATAGTATATGTTTAATTGTATTTAGGGTTTAAACTGTGATATATTTATCTTTCCCTTTATAGTGTTCGGCAGGTGAAGCACATTTGTAGAAGCCTCAGACTTCAACGCCACTGCCCAGAATCATCTGAGCAGGAGATTGCCCGAGCTATTTGTCCGATGCCCTCTCGCCTTATCTTTGCTGATCACACTGTCCAACACTGCAATGTCATCAAGCTGCTCGGAGTGTTTATGCAGTCCAATCTCAATTGGGACACTCATGATTGATTTTCATGGTCGCAGTTACTATTGTACGGCCGTAGGCGCTATTTGAAATTTATAGAAATTTTTCGGGAGCACCAGTAAATTTTTATATTCAATTTTTCTCGAAAACAGAAATGTTTTAGGGGCTAAATTTGATAGTGCTTATAATACATCCACATGGGCATCCAAATATATCAAAACCCAATTTTCAAAATTCCCCCAAACTTTGTATTACCTTTAAAGGTACTATGTCCCATTTGCAGGCCAAAACAAATGAAAAGGTTAAATTCCAACGGCATTTGAAAGATAATACTAATTTAAAATTGCCCTAAAGAAAGTGGGGCTTGAAAAAGTCTTCAAATGGGCCCATAAGTAACAGTCTTGATTTTCAGACCATTGTACCGAATGGTAATATGTTTTATGCTGCGCAAAGATTCAATCAGTTTAATTTTGGCCATCACAAGAAGTGGGTTATTGATGTAGACAAATTCTCATGTACCCTTTACAGCTCATTTCATGTATGTTATTACCAGAGAAGAAAAAAAAGCCAGTCAGTCACTCAATAGTGTCTGACAGTGAAGTCTAGCAAGTAAACGGGTTTCCTTGCATAATTTGAATATTAGGACACTGCGTTTATATTTTACAGAGAGGACAAACATGACATATTCATAATTCCTGCAAAGTTCTACAGAATTTGAGGTTGGCTGCAAAAGGAACATAGTACCTTTAATATGAGGATTTTTTTTAAATTTTTAAATTTTTATATATATATATATTTTTTTTTTTTTGGGGGGGGGGGGTCTTTAGTAAAGATTAACTTTACTTTTATACCTCTGGCACATATTACAGCAGGAAGCATTAAGGGTAATTGTTCAAGTTTTCTTTGAAAAAATACACAACAGAATTTAATCAAATTTGGCAGGGATCATTCATGAGAAATGATGGGTTGTTGAGGTACCTTGTCCCTCAACGGAACCCCCGAAAATGTCCATACATGTATATAGCAATTTCTTTACTTTGATTCTAAAATTTAATGCTGGCACTCAATAAAATTTGACATTTGAGAGGGGATCTGAATTTGTTTGCATTGATTACCTTGCCCCTCATGAGGACTCAGGGGCAGTGCTCCCCTAAGGGTCGCAATTGTGGAAAATTATTACTTTTAGGTCTCTTGTACGTAGTGTTGCCAGATGTTTATGCATGGGGGGGGGGGGTATATTAAAAAAATAATAATCATCTGTGGTACATTTTCGATGTAGTTACCCAAGGGCACAAGTGATAATATAGTAATATAGTAAAGTAATTGATGTGGCCACTAATTTCACAGGCTCTGTTAAATACAAGGTCCATTGATCTCTTGTTATACATGTATGTTGTAATGAAGGTATTGAAATGATATTGATACGCAATTATGGTTTAAGGGGAAAAAATATTTGCATTCATTCCAAAGTTTTCTCTCCACCATTTATACATGTAAATTGTTTAGCAATTGTTCAGCTCTCACATTGCTGAAGCAAATGGTCATTTGATGCCATAAAAGATACTTGTATGTTTGCAATTTTCCATTCTCAGATAAGCAGGGGCGGCGATCCCTTAGGGACGAGGGGGGACACGTCCCCCCCTCAATTTTTTTAGGGGGGGATCGTCCCCCCCCCCCTGAAAAATTGAAAAAGTGAGAAAAAAAGTGTATAGCAAATACTGACTAAAGACTGCAACAAACTTTTAGGCTCTGGAGGGCCCTAGAGTGCAGCGTTTAGACAAATAAAAATGCAAAAATCTTCTCGCTCCTGAGCTAAGCTCCCCCGCATAATATTCTGTGTACAGTAAATATTCTAGAAAAGTGAAGTGTGAAAAAGGTATATTGCTTGTTTTATACTATTCTTTTGCTAATAAAGTATGTAATTTGTTAATACAACAAAACTTCAAAAAACCTGTGAGGGGATAGTCACTTCCGTAACCTCTACCCCTCTCGTTCACTTTGCTCCCTCGCCTTGGCGTAATGATGAGGGGGGGCTTGGGGGCAGTTGCCCCCCTAATAAAATTCAAACTTGATTTATTTCTAACTCGATACCAGTGATTTACAAATGTTGCTGAAATGGCATGGTTTTTCCCTGAGCTTCCGGGGGGTCTGGACCCCACCAGGGGCTCTTAGACGAGCCCCTGGATGCTCATCTGACCGTTATTAAATTCCTAAAACCCCTGAGCTTCATGGGCCTACGCCCCTGGACCACACGTCAATTTACGCTCCACTTGCTATGCTCGCTTTGCTCTACTAATAAAATACTTTAGCCTCCCCCTCTATGAAAAACGTTCCGCGAGGCCTGCATGTACAATGTTAGAGTGGGGATGCAGATTTTTTTCTCCCCCCCCCCCCTCCAACGTTTTTGTTCAATATACGCCACTGCTCCCCCGTCCCTCGCATTTCGTCCCCCCCGGTCATGAAAAGAAATCGCCGCCCCTGCAAATAAGCATTACCGCCAATTATGTTATTAAATGTACTACTTCTGTTTTGTCTTTCACACTGAATAGATGGGCGTTTTAAGCACATTTTTAAATGTTTTTGAAAATCTATTACAAAAGCTGTGTGTATCAACTACAGATCTATTTTCCTATGTTCATACTTGTTTATACAGTTTATATTAAAATAACCTAACAAATGTTACCATAATCATGTTTGGTGTTGGTTATTACTTCATGTGTCAACAAACACTACACGTTTCAAGAAATGTAAAGTGTTAGCAGCCCAAATTTTATGGCAAAAATTAACACACATTTCTGAAAATATTTTTAAAACAAATATGTTTGAAGATGAATATTGATGACAGAATGCCCTATTTGAGTTTACTGTTGTAGGCAGAAAACCCCAATTTCAGTTTCTTAAATTTTGCAGCAGTTTTTGTTTCAATATCACTTTATTAACAATCATGATTATAGTACATACACTTGTATAGATACTACAAGTAGAAAAGAGAAGAAGCCCAGGTCATGTTTTATTATTAACAATGCAGGGCTAATACTTCATATTATTCATAATGGAATTTGTGATGCATAATGTAGACAAATATTAACAGACACCTTTAACAAAACGTCTGTTTGGGGTCACAAGGGCCCTGACTCCATGTCAAAGTAATACAGATCAATGCCACTGTGGCTCCAAACAGACAATGTTACATGCATTCAAAATGAATAAATAGAATTTAGAAACAATGTATGTGACTGATATGTGTAAATTACATTATAGAGAGAGAAAACAAATTGATTTTATCTGTACTCGACATTCATACAAAAGCTGTAGAACAAGTATGAATGATGAATTAAGCATAACAAGAAATGGGACCAAGAGGAATGATAGAAAGGAGAAGAAGAAAAAAAGAATGAGAGAGGAAAAGGGGTAGGAGAAGAAAGAGAAGAAGAAAAATAGACAGAAAGAGAATAAAAAGGTAGAAGAGAAGAAAGAGAATAAAAAGAAGGGAGAAAAGAGAAGAAAGGAAGAAAAGGAGGGGATCAAGAAACAGGAAGAAAAAGAGTAAGAATGTGGAATATGCATTTATTAAGACTTCAGAAGGCTGTGGCCCTCCCAACATGGCTTATCCTTAGAGCAATATAGTGAAAAGGAAGAAGTTACTGCAATCTATGATACCGTGTAAAATACGTTCAGAAATTATACAGATGTGTCCTTGTAACAAACACAATCAAACAAGATCAAATAATTGGATCAAATTACCAAAAAAAATGAGTGCTTCAGAGCATGTTTGTGGCTTTTTGAAATGATGTTGCTGCATATAGAGTTTTGGCAAGAACTGGATTAGGAGTTGAATGATCATGATCGATGATCGTAACTTGGTCAACATCCCAATTAATTCCTAATTGAATTCTTCCTTTCCTTTTTTTACTGTGATTCACAAGAGACCAGACAGCTATAATAAAAAATAGTGGACACAAGATATATCATTTAAACCATGAGCGTTTATTCAAATCCGTGCTAAAATCTAGCCGGGAAATATTTCAATAACAGTCACATGTTAACAATTAAGGTAGTCTATTTATAAAGCGAAAGACTGCCGCTTTTCAAATTACACTACATTATCATCAAACTTGTCAAATGCGTTGATGTTATTGTCAATGATGATGAACCGACGATGTCAAAGAAACAATTAGGGTCTATTCTGTCGATGACGACAAAGGTAGAGTTTCTGATGATCTCGAAGAAACAAGATTTGACAATGTGGAAAAGAAGACCCAAGTTTCTGACGATGTCGAAGAAACAAGAAGAGACAATGTGGAAAAGAATAGCAAAGTTTTCTGACGATGTGGAAGGTAAGCGTAAATCCTGACCTTCAAACAAAGAACGGATATTCGACGGTGTAAATATACAAACTGGGGTTTTTATACTGTCAAACAGAAAGATGGCGTGGTCTTCATACAAAGAAACGATGTCGATGATGGCGAAAGTAAAGTTATCATGATGATTATGAACGAAGAAACGAATGGTCGATGTCAAAGGTAGAGTTCTGATGATGAATGAAGACACGGAAGGTCAATGTTGACGATAAAAAAGGAAAATGGCGACCTTCAAACAACCAAAATAAGGTTTTCAGCACAAAAGTGATGATGCAGGCAAGTCGGTCAAACAGTACTGTTGATCACTTAAATCCAATTGCGTCACATCTATTTCATGCTTGTAGTCAGTAGCTCCTGCAATAATAACATAAAGAATACATTTTTGATTACACAGAGAAACAGACTTTAGAAAATTATTTGGCAGAGAGATTTTCAGGATTGAATACAAGTTTGATTTTGCTTCAGAAGTTTAGATCTATCACTGCATCAGTGTCATAAATTATCAATTATCTCCAAGCTCAGATACAGTTTTACATATCGTTAGTGTTACCACGGTTAACAGTCTGTGTCTGCATGCATGGGCCTGGCCATGTACAATTTTTTTTTTTTTTTTTTAATGAATATCTTTCAAACCCTGCTCTGCAGTTGCAGTACCATCACACTGGAAACAATATCCGACCTAGGCCACACATAGCAGCATTAGTGTACTTTTTTTTATTAATTACCTCTATTGATTCTCAACATTTTAAACAACACTGTACAATACTCAACTGAGATCACTCAAAATAAATTGGTATTTTAGTGACAATTGATGACACCTATAGCAGTAAAATAGTCTTTTCAAGTAAGCGATGTTAGAAAAAATTCTTTGAAAATTCAAATCGTGAGTTTACTGTCAAACTTGCCGATCATATCAGCCACTTCGTACTCATTGTGTTCACGAGTGTGTAATTGTGTGCAATCGATTGCCCTCTCAGCACGGGGTCCAGACAACTCGCCACAAAGACAACCCGCCCCAAGACAACCCGCCACAATACCCTGGACATCTCACCACAATACCCTGGACAACTCGCCACAGGCGAGTTGTCAAGGGTGGGGTGCCTTTTGGGACAACTCGCCACACTTTTTTTCCCCTCATGATTTTTAGATCTAAAATGATATGAAATTGTCATTTTTCATGATTTTCTATAAACACAGTCATTACAAAGAATAAAGAATAAAGCTGATTTCCCTTGCAACAATAATATACTTTTGACAAACCAAAGAGCGTACGATCGCCAGATCATTGGGATAACTTCTCGGTATTTAGATAGAGGTCTATAACAGCTGCATTTTTCTTTCCCAGAATTTTGTTAATGGTAGGATACTGGAAGCACTGGCGTACTGATAGGGGGGGGGGGGGTGGGCAGTTGACCCGCGAAATAAAATTGGAATGTGGTTTATTTCTAGATTTTCTGGGTTAGTTTCGTCAGAGGCGGCATTCTTCGTTGGGGGGGGGGGGAGACACTGTGCCCCCACTTTTCCAGGTTCCCCTAAAGTGCCCCCTTATCCTTTGTACATGTCCTTTTCCCTTCTGATAATTTTTAATGGTAGGAATTCATGGAAGGATAGGCCTACTGGAAGCACTGGCGTACTAATGGGCTAATGGGAGAGGGGGCAGTTGACCCGCGAAATAAGATTGAAATGTGGTTTATTTCTAGATTTTCTGGGTTAGTTTCGCACTTTTGCCCACAGTCACAGGCGGCATTCTTGGTTGGGGGGGGGGGGGGGCACTGTGCCTCCGCTTTTACATGTCCTTTTCCCTTCTGATAAGTGCCTACTTTTCTTTCTCAGATGTTTCAATTATAATGTTACTCATAATTACATAAAAAAAAACTTTCTGTTTTTCTTCATTAGATTGTCCTTAAAGGGAAAGTCCACCCCAGGATTTTTTTTAGCTGACGATATAGACCTAATAATACCATGAAGAATGATACAAGTCTCATTAAAATCCATGATCACATAACGAAGATATATCGACTTTTTTATCGAAAATCAGCCGCCCCCCAAATGCAAATGCGTTACATGGGCATGAAACGATCGCATTGTGACGTATGTTGCGAGCTGCCTTCTTATTTCGCAGACATTCACTTTCGCTCGCGGTACACTGTTATCGCACTGACACGACGAATCATGAATGAAAGCGAAAGTGAATGTCTGCGAAATAAGAAGGCAGCTCGCAACATACGTCACAATTTCGATACTATCGGTTATTTTTTGGCGATCGTTTCATGCCCATGTAACGCATTTGCATTTGGGGGGCGGCTGATTTTCGATAAAAAAGTCGATATATCTTCGTTATGTGATCATGGATTTTAATGAGACTTGTATCATTCTTCATGGTATTATTAGGTCTATATCGTCAGCTAAAGAAAATCCTGGGGTGGACTATCCCTTTAATATTCATCATGTAATTTTTCAAATGGGACCTTATACTTTTTCCTTGCTTGCTCGAAAATCGATATTCAATCCATCACACCAAATTGCGGAGTACGTTGCTTAAACAATATGTTGTTCCACGTAAAGAAATAAAAAAATATTGATGTCATTCGTGGTAGTGTATTCACAATCTTGACGAAGGCGTAGGCCTATAGACAAATATCTAAAAATGGTTTTTATTATTGTTGATGTGTCCCTTTGTAGGTGCCCCTTTTTTCAGAAATCCAGCAATTCTTGCAATCATAGGCGCCAGAAGTGGGGGCAGGGGACTCGCCCTCCTCCCAACGAAAAAGTGTGTGTGTGTGTGGGGGGGGGGGGGGTGGGGGGTCAAAACGAATTTCCACTCCCCCCCCCCCTAAAAAAAAAATCAGCAGTATTATTGATTACTATTTAGTATAACCAAAAAGATCTAGATCTAGAAATCATGAGGGGAAAAAAGTGTTGCGAGTTGTCCGAAAAGGCACCCCACCCTGGACAACTCGCCTGTGGCGAGTTGTCCAGGGTATTGTGGCAAGATGTCCAGGGTATTGTGGCGGGTTGTCATGGGGCGGGTTGTCTTTGTGGCGAGTTGTCTGGTAATCTCTCAGCACGTATGCAGCGTTATAGAGGTCAATACGCATTAGCATTGTCTACTAGTATTAACTACTATGCTTTACTTGAGTGACCTTGGCTAGGCCCTAGCTTAATTAATAATTCATGTTGTTGCAAGCATTGAAAAAAATATTAAAAATAAAATGTCTGCCAATGCAATAATCACTGGAGCCATAGAGCCTACGACTAAATCATCTTCAATACAATACACCAGTTTACGGTTGTATCAGTGCGCATGCGCAGACAGTTGACCTCGGGTCATTCGCTTTGAAACAAAGCCAATGACCCGAGGTCAGTGGTATTTATGCGTAAATTAAGATTGGGCCCATGCAAATGATGATGTGCGCGCACAACGCAGCGCGTAGGCAGTATGTCATCATAATTTGCATGGGCGCAATCTTAATTTACGCTTAAATACATGACCTCTAGACCATTGCCTTTGATTAAAATGGCGCACACAACCGTAAACTGGTGTATTCATACAATCATGCATTATTCTCTAGCATATATCCTACATGTAGGTCTGCAGCTGCATGCAGCTAGTGCATTAGAATGCTACTAGACCTCTAGTCTAGTAATATTCTGCTAGCTGCTGCTACCTAATCATGCTAATCATGCTAATACTTATTAGTATTAGTTCTACATCGACTCTGTCAGTCTTTGTTGACCCAGTTTGAGAAATTGAGTGTGCTAGTACGTAGGCCTAC